>CAHIKZ030000402.1:4445000-4517500 GCA_903632075.3 Acanthosepion pharaonis | reverse complement strand
GACATATGAGCAGATTGAAATAGATAGATAGATAGATAGATAGATAGATAGATAGATAGATAGATAATGAACAGATTGACATAGATATTAACACAATATAGATATATAGATACATACATGCATACATACATATGGAGCAGACTGAGATAGATAGATAGATAGATAGATAGATAGATAGATAGATAGATGTGAACAGACTGACATATGAGCAGATTGAAATAGATAGATAGATAGATAGATAGATAGATAGATAGATAGATAGATAGATAGATAGATAATGAACAGATTGACATAGATATTAACACAATATAGATATATAGATACATACATGCATACATACATATGAGCAGACTGAGATAGATAGATAGATAGATAGATAGATAGATAGATAGATAGATGATAGATACATACTAGATATATGAACAGACAGACATTGAAATAGAAATAGATAGATAGATAGATAGATAGATAGATAGATAGATAGATAGATAGATATGAGCAGACTGAGATAGATAGATAGATAGATAGATAGATAGATAGATAGATAGATAGATAGATAGATAGATAATGAACAGATTGACATAGATATTAACACAATATAGATATATAGATACATACATGCATACATACATATGAGCAGACTGAGATAGATAGATAGATAGATAATAAAGGACGTTTCTTCAATAGGCCGACATATATTCAATATTCATGGTTGCCTGTTAACGTTATTAAAATCATTACAAAAAATACATCGAGAAAATGCTGAGTGGGATTAAATTTATAATTGCTTCTTCTCTTACAGAAAGAATATGATGCAGACTGATGAAAAGTAACCGGCTTCAAATATCTTGCAGCTCATTTTGCGAGATAACCAGCGCAAATAGGGATTCATCTTCGCTTCAAATAAATTTATCAACTCTTTTAATGAACGCCGACGAATATTATTATATTGAAATCTGAAATACTCATTTTGAATTCTTTGCCATAGACGTAAATCGGGCAAGTGAGTACTGCATCACTCTAAAAATGATTAATATAACTTTGAAATCTTATGACTTTTATGACAAAAGGGAAAATTGAAGAATGTCGTTATCTTGATTAATATATTTCAAAGATGGACGCCAGAGCTGAGATTTGAGGCGACGAACGAATCTTAACGCGCTTTTAAAAAATTGTTTACTGCATTAATCTTACACCGTTCAGTATTTTCGAAATGAGGAATCCGGTAACAGAATGAAAGGTGGCAGGAGAACCTCATGATTCCGTTTCTTTGAGTTTTTATTTATTTATTTATTTATCTTCCGCTCTCACGAGAACTCATTAAAATCTCGTTGAAAGTGATTGAGACTGAATAGTTTTCAATTTTGTTTTTTTCACTGGGCTAAATTTCAAATACGGCGGGCCTGATTGCGAGAATCACCAATCCTTTTGTCACGGCACCCGATAAAGATTTTATTATCTCTTTCTCACGCTTTTACCCCATACGGGTCTGTCTCTCAATGCGGTCAGATGACGCCAATTGTAAGTAGAGAGTTGCGTGGTTGAAGACACTTTTTCACTTTTTTATTAGCATTTTAATAAGAGTGTTTATGCAAGAATGTTCTAAATTGCATAATATATATATATATATATATATATATATATATATATATATATATATATATTCTGTTTATGGATTATTTTTAATAATAGATACAATTTATTTAAGTAAATGCTCTCATTTCTTAAATAAACAGTATTAATTACATTACTGGCCTGAATATTCACGACATTTTGTAGAAAATATGCGTTCTCCAAGAGAAATGGAACCTGAGTCCTATACGGAACCGTCATTTGATCTGACGTGCTATACCACTAAGTTACAGAGCAGTGTCTGGTTAACAAAGTCAAAATTACTTTTTATAAACAACAAATTTTCGACGATCTTTCCCGAAAAATCATATCGGCTCACGAAACATACCTTAACATAAACATTGACAACATATTATGAAATGGATTAAGTCCGACAATTATTTAATATATATTCTGTTTATAAGTTATTTTAATAGATACAATTTATTTAAGTAAATTCCCTGCTAACCCATTTCTATTTAATATTGAAAATTGGGGGCTCACGGTAATATTTTAGGGGTACATAAAGCAATTTCACTTCGGAACGGTTGAGTTGGAATTCCTACAGTAATCTACGCCATATTAAAATAATAAACATAGAAAACTAACTCTAAAACGAGATAAGGTGATGTAATTTAGCATCCTTTTACTCTGCTGGATGTTTTGATTGTAAAAGTTGAATAAAAACAGAGAAAGATATATAAAGGGAGGATTATATAAAATAATGGACTCTCCCATCGGTTTCGACGTATGAGGATCTGACAGCTTAATTGATTCGGTTATGAAATTTTGTGTGATAATCTTAAGTGGCATTTAAGACCCGCTAGTAATTTACAAAGGAGGCCACATATGATGCAAGAGTGAGGATTGTGAGATGAGATCACTGTTAGATTGGCTGACCTTTAGATCTTGCTCTCGCTTCTTGAAGATGATTCAGACAAGCAGATTGAAAATTGCTGAGTCCACTAAAACACGTTGATCTCCATTCTACCCTCTCCAAGGCTAAGCGCTCAAGGGTGTTATGTGGTATATTGACAGCTGACAAGTTGCTTTTCAGTTTGTCTTTTTTTCTTTACCATGGGCGTCCTACATTACTGTCGCGCTGATCTCACTGGCTGTACATTAGGATCTTGGCTATCCTGTCATCAGACATTCTCAAGACATTACCAGTCCACCGTCACTGAGACTATATGAGAAAAGTCTCGATTCCTCCAATATTACACCTGTTAAACAGGTCTACGTTAGATGTCCTATCTTGAAGATTGCACGCAGACATCTTTTATGGAAAACATCCAGCTGGTGTATATGGTACAACAGCTCTGTAAAACCGAATTTTCGTATCCAGTCGAATACCTGGCTCATTCCACAAGCGATGGCGAAGTTTGCCGAAAGCACTGGTAACCTTAGCAATCCAATGCATGATTTCATCATCTAAAGTTCCACTTTAATTGACTTTGCTACCAAGATAGGTGAAAGATTTTACATAGTTCAGGGCTTTGTCTTCTACTTTTAATGGTCTCTTTAGAAATTTGTAGACTGATGGTTTTTGTTTCTCATCACAGAATTGCTTCGGAGTAGGACAAGGTTGGTGCACTACTTTATGCAAAGTGGAAGACCAAAGGCTTTAAATGCAGCAGATGTTGGGCGTCCTCAATATATATAAATGAAAATTATAGAAAAATTATAATATTATTTACATTATTCGGACTATTGTCCTCATCTTTGTCGCCATATTTATTACAACGTTTCGGCCGTTGTACGCTCCGGCCTTCTACAGGTGGTTGGAATGTCGAACTGAACCCTTTATTTCGCTCACTGTTCTAGTTCCACGTTTAATGGGTGTCTGTTATCAGTTATCTCCTGGTAATTTTCCCTCTGAAAGTTCTCCACTGCCTTAACCGGGTATTGAACTCACACTCTTTGGTCCTGTTACTGGATCTAACCAACGCCTTTATCCACTATGCCATGTGTCATTGAGGACATCTGTGCATACACAGATGCGTATGAAATTCATACACACAGATGCGTATGAAATTCATATGAATTCATACACAGATGTGATGCGAAGATGTAAATAAACATGTAAATAAACATTAAATAATAATAATAATAATAATATCTGTCTATATTTCTGAAATGGAGCATTATGTACACTATTTAAATCATTCGGACTATTTTCCTCATCTTTGTCGCCATATTTATTACAACATAGCACGTGGAACTAGAAAAGTCTATCCCTGTGAGCGACATTCTAACCACCTGAAGAAAGCCGGAGCGTACAACGGCCGAAACGTTTTAATAAATATGGCGACAAAGATGAGGACAATAGTCCGAGTAATGTAAATAATGTACATAATACCTCATCTCAGAAATATAGACAGATATTGAAAGATTCTAATTTATTATATAAATTAATGTAATATATTAGTAATAAATAATAATATTAATTTTAAATATTAATAAAATAAAATATTAATATCTTAATACAAATGACTTAATATAATAATAGACACGACATTGTGAAAAAGAGGATTTTATGATGAAGTTTGAAGCTACAATTGTACATTCTTTCACATTCAGTAAGCCAATGTGCCTTAGTGACTTTACTACCTTGCTTGGGGGGAAATGATTTTAAAAAATCTCACTATAACAGTAACAGAAAATGTAACCAGTTTCCAGATCATTACTCAATGGTGAGGTACCCACTATATTGTAGTTTGTATATCTGCATTACTATTATTCACAAAATATTTTACAAATTATTTAAAATCTTTTATATGCGTGGGGAATAGTCTATTGCTGTAATGATTTTCAAGACTAGTGACTTTATTGTCTTTAATATCCAAAAATTTAAATACAATGTCAATCATTATCTTTTGTCTTCTTAATTCCTGTACTTCTTTTCTTGTCTCTCCTTAATAGTGTTTTTCTCAGATTCTCTAATATTCAGTAGCCCCTTGCGTCTTAGTGGCTTTATTGCTTTATTTGAGGTGAAATGTTTTTTTAAAAAAGGCATTGGCACGGAACCGAGACATACGAAAGGTGTTGGACAGATGTTCATCTATCCAATAACCAGATCCTGTCTTAGGAATGATCAGGATCATAAATTGTCATGTAGATAATTGTTATAATGTAGATAATAAACGAAAAAAGGTTTAAGAAATCTACATCTGATAAAAATAAATGTAAATTTTTATAAAATTTATCGTCAAATTCTTTTGTCATTCGGAAGAAGAAAGAGTATTGAAAATCCACACAGTAAATTTATGCACAATTTTTAGAAGGTTTGGAACGTTTCGGCGTCGCCCGTTTGGCGTGGCTGATTCGGTGTCAAAAAAATAATTGGAATCTTCGGCATAGCCGTTTACTGTTTCGACGTCACTGGCTTTGACCGGAGTCAAGCATTGAAAACCCCCAACTTTCAATTAGACTTTTTATTCATTTAGGGACTTAAGGATCCTATTAAAACACTAAAATACATCGCAAAAACTTTAATTCTCTTACATCATATATACAATATGTTAGATTTGAGTTTGGTACGTTTCGGCGTAGACCATCTGGCGTTGCTGTTCGGCGTCAGAAAAATAATTGGAATCTTCAGCACAGCCCTTTAAGCGTTAGACTGTTTTGACGTCATCGTGTTTGACTGGAGATACCCCCACACCCCAAAAGGATAAAAGCATTAAAAACATCCAACTTTCAATATGACCTTTTATTCATTTAGGGAATTACGGATTCTATTAAAACACTAATGGAATAATGTAAATTAAAAACTTAAATTAAAAATATTGTATTTCAAAAAAAAATTAAAAACTTAGTATGGCTATTTAATCTTAAAAATACTTCTTAATTTCGTAATTATAAAATATTTGCTTCCATTTGGAATAAAATGGCTTTGACGACTGAAAACATATGAATCTGCACTGAAGGAAATATAATATAAAAATACCTCCATTATAGAAATAAATACAATATGGGAACCAGTAAAAGGAATGCCAGAGAAAAGCAATAATAACAAAAGTTGCAATATGAGCTCTGGTAAAAAATGGTTACTGAAAACATCAGGTTTATAATACCCAGAAATTCACGCACCTATGGCACAGTGGATAAAGGCGTTAGTTAGATCCAGTGACAGGACACAAAGAGTGTGAGTTCAATCCCTGGTTAAGGCGGTGGAGAACTTGGAGAAGGGAATTAACAGGAGATAACTTATAACTGACATCCAGTAAACATGGCACGTGGAACTAGAACAGTCTACCCCAGTGAGTGAAATAAAGGGTTCAGTTCGACATTCCAACCACCTGAAGAAGACCGGAGCGTACAACGGCCGAAGCGTTGTAATAAATATGGCGACAAAGATGAGGACAATAGTCCGAATAATGTAAATAATGTACATAATACCTCATCTCAGAAATATAGACAGATACAAAAATATTTCCAACTACTCTTTTACTTTTGTAAAAAAAAATGCCTCCATCTACTCCTATTCGTAAATATAAAAATGTCTCTTTTTCTATAATTGGACTATTCGAGCAAATTGGAGCATAACGACGAAATACTAATTAGACTACAAAATGAGAGAGAGAGGGGGGGACAAATTTGACTATAACGACGAAGTAGTAATCTGACGCCTAATAGTCCCTCTGTCGAAAAATTCCAATGTCGAATCGGCCACACTGAATCCGGACACTGAATCGTCCCATTCACATTTTTAAAACTAGAGATACATTGAAAAGTTGTCTACTTGTAAACGAAAAAAAAAGAAGCGAATATTAATAATTTACAATAGAAAATATTTTAGTTTTGTTCTTTTTTTTCAAAATTTAATAAATATCAACAAATTTTTGCATTTTAATAAAATTTATTTTCTAAGTGACAACTTTTTAAAAAGTTTCGGACCAAAAAAATAATGGCTGCCTCCAGGAGGAACGAAACACGAAACCAAAAATATTAAAACTACGAATGAAATTAGGATTTGCGAAGCAGTATCAGCCTACGCTACTTCAGCCGAGTGATCAGCGCAAATCATCAAGTCTTGCTTTTTTTATAACAGTTCTGGTATTTGTTTCTTTTTAGAATATTTTCGATCCGCTTTTTGGCGGAATCCACATGTGTGAAATTTCTTATTTTATATTTGGAATCTGCCTGTTTGTTAAACGAGCTGCCTCCAAGTTCCAACCAGAGACCACAAGAGACAACAAATTGACATATTATAATTGAGAGCAATTCGTTTGCTTTAACCCTTTCAGCCCTGACCACCGCTTTACCATTGGTAGAGAAAAATGACGTAATGCCCAGCCACCAGTTGAACGGTGGTAGAGAAAAATGACTTAATGCCCAGCTATTTGTTGATCGCTGGCTAAACTATTGCTACTACTTTTATATCTACCGTGAAACATTACATACTAATTATTTGCGAATTTTGACTCAAGAGCTCAGGCAGAAGAAGGGTTAAAAATTGTTTGGGAACACAGGGGTCAAAGGGTTAAGATGTGTGAAAACGGAGTAAAAGGTAAGAATCTGAATAAAGGATTAAAATCAAATAAAACGATTTATCTTAAAATAAGTTCTGTGAAAAGTTAAAAGAAATAAAATTATGGATGTTTACGAATTGTTAAAACGTTGAAAAAATCTTTTGAAATTAAAAAAACTTGAATAAAATCTTCTAATTAGTGTAATTTTATGCATTTTGATTAAGTTTTTCTCACTTGTCAGTTAGAAAATGCATGCTTGTTTACTTCTGGAATATTTTCTTAAGTGTCGATGACGAGATCATCATCACTATTATTTTTATTAATATCAAACCATTTATATATATGTTCTGTCGCATTTGATAAAGGGAGATAAATTTATATTTTCTCGCTAACGTTAGATAACATAAAGAAATTTGTCATCAATCATCAAATCGTCAAATCAAACCATATAATAATTATCAATGTGCATTTATTTATATATTTCATGTCCCATTTAATAGAAGATAACGTTATATTTTTCCTAAAGGGAGATAACAGTATTTTCCCGCTAATGTTAGATTATATAAAGAAATTTGTTATCAATCATCAAATCCTCAGATCAAACCATATAATAATTACCAATGTGTATTTATTTATATATTTCCTGTCTTGTCTGGGAGCCTAAAAAACAAATAAAAACAATCGGTAATAATAAGCATTTAACTACAAGTAACAATTAGTTTCTAACAAATTTATCATAGGGTTAACAGTGTTCCTCGAATACCTAGATGTAATTCCCAAGTTGCCTTGGCTGGCTCATTCTTCTAACTTACAAATAGCAGACCTCTTGACTCCCTGCAATGATGCGTCTCCCACTCCTGTTCATATACAGTGATGGACATTGCACCAAACACGAAGACCGGTTTATGGTCAAGACTCTGTCGGAGTTAGCTCCTCCTTAATTCCCTAATTATCACATTGGGGTCACCATTTGTAGGAATCCTTCTAATCGGTTTTTCGCTGAAATGAAGAAATGAAAAGAGAACGAGGCGAGACGTCGCGCACTATTTATAGTAAAGCGAGAGTGGCCCCTAGTGACAATTAGGGAATTAAGGAGGAGCTAACTCCGACAATCATCATTTTTAGGTAGATACCGACCAAATATCGTACGGACGTAGTAGGAGACATACCACGTGACTTCTTAGAGCCAATTAGGAAGAAATAAATAATTTAATTCTGGAGCCGATTTTGTTACGAAAAAGTGTATAAAAACATACGAAATCCGTTCCCAAAAAGGATACACACAGCTGTCATCAGACTCCACGCAACTCTCGCATATGATCTTCACCACCTCACAGCGTTGACAAACTTCAGACTACGGCAACACCGCCAACAGTAAGAAACAATTTCTAACTATCTCTTAAATCCGCTTTACTATGAATCACGCACACACGTGTTGACTTTTTCATACAAATACACATATCACAACATTTTATTGTTTCTCTCATATGTACACAAAGAGAATTTATATTTTATTTCAGAACTTTATCAACCCAAACAAAAAGACATTATTTTCCAATCTATCATCAACTGCTTATATTCTTGTCGTTATATTAATGTTTATTTGTTGAGACTACGTTGTCTTTTCTACTGAATTTTATTCCTTCAATGAAAATCGTGTGATTATTCTAGACGGCCAAATTACGAGCGACTCTGTAACGATATGTTGTTAATGCATCGAATCCTGACACTCCAAATTTTAACATTCAACGAAAAACTGAGTAGAAGGATTCCTACAAAACTGACAATAATATGTTTGTTAGAGGACGAGGTATTTATTGCAGTCTGTTATCATTCACAAAGACAAAACACACACATGTGAACACATCCACCAGTTAACATCAGAAGCGATGATAACCGTGCCTTATGCAACATCAGGGCAGTTACTGATATTATTTTTTTTTAAATCTTTTTGCCCTTCATTAGTTTTAAAATCACTTGCTGGGTTAAAAGCAATGACGAAGTGAAGGATAAGATTTTTTTTGTTGTTTTTTTCCACTTACCGTATCTTCTCGCGTAACGCGCGATCTCGCATAACGTGCGGCTCCCAAATTTCCTCATATAAAAAATGATTTTATCATTTGTCTCGTGTATCATGCGAGTTCCTTTTTTGAAAGACCAAATTACAATAGACTAACTTCTTTTCCTCTATCCAATCTTCTGGTTAAATAAGTTTAAAAAAGTAAAAGAGAATGATAAAAGTATCGTTAGTAACGCTATACTCGTTGCGTAAACGCGTACAGCCATAAACAACCGAACGAGAAATATCTTATAAACTTAAACAATGGAAAAGATGCGTATTCGATATGTTAGTATTTTATAATACGATATTAATATGTGAATATTACATGCGTTATTACTAGATAGAGTTAAGTAAAACATCAGTTTTATCAAAATCCTGTTTATTTTAAATACAGGTGTACTTTTTTACTAAAAGTAAATGGATATATAGTTTGATCAACGGCTTAACCAGGGCCAGCAGTACATACGCTAATTTTATATCTCGTGTATTATGAGACCCCCTTAAAATTAGCTTCAAAATTAGGTCGACAGATGTCAAACGATACGCGAGTATATACGTTATATATAACAATCCAACCTATGAGAATATTTTTTGGAAATTACTTAAGCCCTTTCTATATTATAGAAATGGATAGCATAAATAGTGGCCAATAAATTGGGGACGTGTTTAATACTAGGAATAATATAAAACTGATCCCTCACTTTTTATCAGCTTTTCATTTGATTATCTATAAAGATGTTTTGGAATTTCATCTATTAATCTGCTATGGCCAAGAAATGGGGGATGTGTTTAATACTAAAGAACAATACAAAACTGACCCTTCACTTTTTACCATTGTTTCCTTAGATTAACTATAAGGATTTTTTAGTTACCGTATATACTGGCATATCACGCGACTCTTGAAGACCTAATTTTGAACCTAATTTGTCTACAGTAATTGGATATATAGTTTGGTCAACGGCATAGCCAGAGCCAGCAGTACATACGGTAATTTTATATTCCGTGTATGATGCGACCCTCTTAAAATTAGCTTCAAAATTAGGTCTTCAAAAGTCGCATGATACGCGTGTATATACGGTAATTAAACAAAAGTCAGTTAAAACTTAAATTGTCAAATCTCTTCGATAGCTGCTGTACTTGGGATTTTCTTAAATTGGTCTTGAATTCCTTTCTTTGTTAGACCCAAAGCTTCAACCACAACAGGGACGGTTTTAATTTCTAAGTGCCACATTACATTTCCTAAGTTTCTCAAAAACTTTTGCAGAGATTTTTTTTTTTATCATTTGGTAAGCTCATGTCATTCGGTGTACAAACATTTTTTTATCTGTCTATATTTCTGAGATGTGGTATTATGTACATTATTTACATTATTCGGACTATTGTTCTCATCTTTGTCGCCATATTTATTACAACGTTTCGGCCGTTTCTTCAGGTAGTTGGAATGTCGAACTGAACCCTTTATTTCACTCACTGGGGTAGACTGTTCTAGTTCCACATGCCATGTTTAATGGATGTCAGTTATCAGTTATCTCCTGTTAATTTTCCCTCTGCATTAACCGGGTATTGAACTCGAACTCTTTGGGTTCTGTCACTGGATCTAACCAACTTTATCCACTGTGCCATGTGTCCTTGAGGACATCTGTGTATGAATTTCTGGGTATTATAAACCTAATGTCTTCGGCAACCATTTTTAACAGTGCTCATATTACAATTGTTGCTGATATCAATACTTGTTTTTACCAGAGCTCATATTGCAACTTTTTTGTTATTATCGCTTTTCTCTTGCACTCCTTATTACTGGTTCCCATATTGTATTCATTTCTATGCTTGATCGGCTCAGGAGATTTTTGTGGCCTAGCATATGTGCTGATTCCTTGATGTATTGTTCGATCTGCGCTGATAGAAAAATCCCAGAGGATGGTAAGATCTTCTCCCTCAACTACAAATTCAGGATGATGGCCATACTAATTTGCAGCTGTTTTTATCCCGTCAGTCAGTTGTGTGCCATGCATGATACATGCGTCGACAATCATGTATCTTTCGATAGATGACTGTCAGTGGTTGGCTATTTCTTTCTGCGATAGACTAGTTGCCATCCAAGGCTATAGAACCCCATCTGTCCTGCTATTTACTCATAGCTGGGGGGGGGGAGAAGAAGCGGATTCATACCTTTCCCAAGGATATTAACACTTAAGTGAATGTAATAGAGTCGACTAGAATTCGAAGTCAGCTCATCAATCCGAGCTGCTATCCATTACTTCACAGTGATATCAAATCTTCCAGTGCATATATTGACCTACCCTGTCGTTTCGGCTCTTGTACTCATTGGATATTATTATTATTATTATTATTATTATTATTATTATTATTATTATTATTATTCTAAAGCTTCAAGTAATAAACAATAAATAAATAACAAAGCAGTCTCCTGTAACTTTTCCTTTACAATTGTTTTTGTATTATTTTGTATTACAATTGTTTTTTTATCAGTCAAAAAGTTCGGATATTTCAATTCAAATATCTAATATATTTTTAAAGATAAAACATTGTAGTATTTGGTACATTGAAAATATTCCACACATTTTATTGAATGATACCAGTCATATTTTTAATTTTAACTTTACAACTGCAACTTTTATTTATTTTTCATGTGTAAGCAATGTATTTGGCAACCGTTCTAGGGGAGGCAACTCTGTCAAAACAATTGATTAGTAGTTACTACAATCTACACAGAAGTTGCAAATCGTGAAATATAAACTCAAAACTTTACAAGAAAAAAGGTAAAAAGAAGAAATTATAAGATATAGCCATCTGCCCATGGCAATAAGGAAAGTTTCAAATTTGTCGAGTGGCCTACGGGACAGAATACTAAGAGATAATATTAATTAAGCACGCACTGACCGAAAAACAAAATGTCCGTTGGACCACCCAAGTTACAAAGAAAGAAAGAGTGAGCCATTAGCTATCTGCGGAGATGTCGTTTGGAAAAGGCGCCTGTTTCATGTCAGGAGCTGGCCATGATAAAAAAAAAAACTATTTTATCGGAACAGTTAATTAGCGACAGAATGCAAATACGTCCAGTTAAACCAACCACTTGACGCTGGCGAAAAGTCTCCATTGATGAACTCCAGATGGGATTCGGTTAAGATAGAGATTAAATATCGTGTGAGGTCTGCTCGGGGAAGAGAGAGAAAGAAAATAAAAAAAAAGGAAAGAAGATAATTATTTTTTTTTCTTTGAGCGATAATTAGCAAACACCTATGCCGCTGAGCGTTCATTGGCTGAAGGGTGGCGTGAGCGGTAGGCAATGGTAAACCATGAAGAAGGAGGGGAGGCCTGTTGACGCCCCCTGAAGGGATTGGGTGAGATACCCATATGAGAAAGGAAGAAATTGGGAGGACCATTCCCTTAAAGTAGAAAGTAAAAATTTCCAAAAATGGAAAGTGATGGGTTTTCCTGATCAAAAACAAAGAAAATTCTTAATGCAGATTTAGAATTATCAAGGAACCTCAAACCCCGACAAGCCCACCCCGGTTTTGGTCGGCGTCCATATAAGCAGAGTCGCAACGAGTAGACAGCAGTTGGAGTTGAGTTGACTTGCAGTTGAGTTGAGTTTTCAGTTGGGTTGGAGTTGCAGTTGCAGAGTGAGGCCCGCCTCGCAGAAAGCTGACTGAGATCCACGCATTCTCGACCTCAACTTCTAACCAAGAACAATTTATTTTTGAAGAACGACTTAGACTCACACCACCAAAACCAGTTTTGCGAATATCGCCTGATACACCAAAAACGTGTTTCTTAAAGAAAGAAAAAAACTTAAGATGTTAAGACTCGCCTAACAAACGCAAAGTGTCATGTATCCATATTAGCGATTTGGGAGAAAGACCCAGTCCTGTATTCAGCAACCAGATATAAAATATTGTTATCCTTTTTGTAACACATTTGAACTTTTCGAGTTGTTACTTTATTTTCTTTTACATATACTTGTGCGGTATTACCCTTGTTCGGACTCAACTTGCATTACGGCCCGGCGACTGATTGGTTTCGTCTAAAGTAAGATCAAATCACAACGTGGGTAGGTTAGACTAGAAATCAAAACAGTTACTTCGGTAACCAGACGTTGGAGGCGAGCTGGGAACGACAAGGCTGATACCGAATCTAACCAGATTCTTATCCGAATCAGCAAAAGGTTAGAACGTCACATTTGGCGCCGTGACCAATACCAAGTCACATTGGTCGTCACAGGACAGGATAGGACGGCAACGGCGCGGAGACAGACGGAGTGACGTCACACTGTGCAACCTAATGCAAGATGGTTAATTGTTTCTGGATCTTTATCACAGTATCTGCATTTCGGATTAAAACAACTTTTCAATATGTGTGCTTGGGAATTTCTAGTTAGCAAGCATTGGTCCAGTGCCGTAAGAATAAAACTTGCGCTTTTAGCTTTTAACCTTGCATTACGTAACCAGTGATGGGTATGGGGGGTGTCGACATCAGTTTGTTTGGCACGGCCAAAATATTGACCATAAAGAGGCTTATGTTGATATCGTTTCTGCATTTGGTTCATTACATTTGCTTCTGCTTTCTCTTTTAGGTTCTTTTCCGTTGCAGTAAGTGGACTATTGTTTATTTGTATTTCCTTATCCACTTGAAATTCCCTTTTGAATTTGTTGGCCTCCTTTATTACTGAATAAAATTTCTTATTTCCTCCATATTCTTTGATACAGATCATCATACAGTCGTCTATAGTTCCCAGGTATCTTTCAAGAGCGATCGTTATGGTTTTGTAAGACAATTCTAGTTGAACTAATCCTCTGCCTCCTTCAGATCTGGATACATACAGACGATCAACATCAGCCTTAGGATGATTCAAGCGATGACAAGTAAGAAGCTTTCTCTTCTTGACATCCATTCGCTAAATGTCAGCTATGATCCAGTTAATGATGTTGAAATTATATTGCACCACAGTGACAGCCAAAATGTTTATGGCTGATATTCTGTTTTGTGAATTCAACTCGGCATTTAACACCGGATGTACACTCCTAATGTATTCTTTTCTTACTTTCTCCTTCACTTGCTATATTCCATCTCCTTCGCTGACCCCTAGGTATTTATAGGTTTCTTCTTGTTCCATTTCCCTAATCTTTGTGACAAAATCTAGATCTATTGAGTGTGTTTCTGTAATTCTTCCTTTCTTGAATGTAACTTTTGCACATTTATCTATTCCCAGATCCATACCGATGTCGTCACTGAAATACTTTAGAGTATTAAGGAGACCCTTCAACCCATTGTCATCTTTGGCAGAGTGTTTGATATCATCCATGTCGAATAGGTAATTAAATACTGTCTGCATAGTTATTATTGTTTAGTTCATGCGTAAGAAGGATTAAGGACAGATAGAACAAAAGGGACGACCGGAAGTCTCCTTGAACGGATATTCAAACAAATGGAAGTGGCAATGTCTTTGGTGTGATTTAGGTATAACGTGGTTTGCCACAGTTCCATGCTATATTTAAGGAACTTTACTATCACCGAAGAGACTTTGTACATTTCCAAAGCCTTAATTATCCAAGAGTGTGGCACACTATCAAAGGCTTTACGGTAATCTATCCAATCAATGAAAACGTGATTTGGAGGGTAATATCTTCTTTATTATATGAGCAGTTTCGAGAAGGGCGTTCTTCTGGATTTCTTGTATCTTATCACAAAGGTTCTCATTTGTTTCAATCTCTTTCTTGAGACGACCGAGTGCTCCTATTACCACTGGTACTGTTATGGTCTTCATGCCTTCCGTTCTCTCAGTTTATGTTTCTAGATCTTTATATTTGCAAAGTTTTTTTTTTTTCTGTAATTTTCAGGGAGGTGTTGCTTTCTGTATGGGGACAGACATTCCGATGTACAGACAGGTTCCTTCCTTTTTATTTTTCACTACTACATCAGGTTTTATTGCCCCTAATTTTCTTATCATCTTAGATTTGCATGGCACAAAGAATAATAACTTAATCTTTTTGTTCTCTCTCAGTTGATAGCTCAGGTTCATAGGCTGCCAAATTGCCGATGCTGCCGTACTTACACTTTACCCACCGGAGGTATCCTGTTGCGTTGTATGCATTCCGTTTGGGCCAATTTTGAGCATCCGTAGGAAAGAAAATCTGTTCCTTGTTTGTTGCATATCCTACACAATGGGCTGGTGTTATCTTTCAAGATCATTTTTCGATAGTAATTGCTCTTAGTACACTAGTCTTAAGAAGCAATAATAAACCCATTACTTTCAGATTATAGGTCAATTGTTCTTAGCAATTGCGTTGTGTGCGCTTCATAATATTATTAGTAGTAGTAGCAGTAGTATTATTATTAGTAGAAGTAGCTGTAGTAGTAGTAATATTAGTATCATTATAATTGTTATTATAAGTATTATTATTATTATTATTATTATTAGAAGAAGAAGAAGAAGAAGAAGAAGTGGTATATTCGGTTGGCCAAAGACTTCGTTCGCTTAAGTAGAAAATCTATTGTATCTGTCTATATTTCTGAGATGAGGTATTATGTATACAATTTACATTATTCAGACTATTGTTCTCATCTATGTCGCAATACAACGTTTCGGCCTTTCAGTATCTACAATGTTTTATGCCTTTTACATTATTCGTATTGTCCTCATCTTTGTTGTCCATATTTATTACATTCGGCCTTTCTGAGATGATATGGTATTATGTTTACAAACTATTTCTTTGTTGTCATATTTATTACAACGACTATTGTCCTCATTTTGATATTTGTCGCCCTATTTTTTATTTATTACAACGTTTTGGCCTTTCAGTATCTGTCTATATTTCAGAGATGAGGTTTTATGTAAACTATTTACATTATTCGGACTATTGTCCTCATCTTTGTCGCCATATTTATTACAACGTTTTGGCCTTTCAGTATCTATCTATATTTCAGAGATGAGGTTTTATTTACACTATTTACATCATTCGGACTATTGTCCTCATATTTGTCGCCATATTTATTACAACACTAGTCCGAATAATGTAAATAATTTACAAAACCTATTAAATAAACGGAACGAACTTTTTTGGCCCAGACAGTATATCTTCGTTCGAGCGGATTTCGTTCTCAGCCAAATATCTTTCATTCTTCATCAAGTCGACCGAACTCAGACAGATGGCACTGCTCGCAGAATATTTCCAGAGCCAAACAACACAGACATCTGAAGCGATGTAATGCTAGCGTTTGTACGGATTTTCTCAAAGTAAAGTTCGCTGATGTCGACACCAACGCCCCAAACATTACTAGGAGGAACAGTGGTATAATGGTGCCACATTCCAACAACTTCAGTTTGGAGGTCTGTGTGCTTCTTAAGCTTGTCAATTTCTTCGACTGATATTATCATCACCAGGAACAGCCACATCAGTGAGATGACATTTCCTTGTTTCTTTGTCAGCGACGGTGTCATTAGTTTTGTGGCCTCAAGGATGGAGTCTGTTTGGATGTTAAAATGCCACAAGATGTGGTTTCGGTCGTCCTCAAGCACCTTCTCTGGTTTGTGAAGGTACCATTTCTTCTCGATTTGAATTTCATATTTCCTTACATAAGCACCAATGTAAAATGAGAGATCATTTATCATAACGGCGCTTGTGTTATTTTTTCAACCATCGACTTCAAAATAATTGTGATCATTACTATTAGAATTTTTACTAGGATCATTTATTCGCTTTTTTATTTAAATTACTAGGAATTATGTACTCAACCTTGTGACAGATAAAGAATTAAAGGAAAGCGAGAAGAAAGTAGTATCAACTTTAAGAGAAGAGAATGTATGGCTGTTAGCAAGAGGAAATTGTCAATATGCGGGCTACGAATTGGAGACATCAAAATAAAACAAGTACAGAAATTTAAGTTTTATCTAAAATGTAGTTCATTCATCATTGTTCTTATACATTTCTTTCAGTTTCCCTTCTGTAGAAGTTGCAGATTTTCTACTGCAATTATTATTATTATTATTATTATTATTTACATTATTCGGACTATAGTCCTCATCTTTGTCGTCATATTTATTACAACGTTTCGGCCGTTGTACGCTCCAGCCTTCTTCAGGTGGTTGGAATGTCGAACTGAATCATTTATTTCGCTCATTGCGGTAGACTGTTCTAGTTCCACGTGCTATGTTGTAATAAATATGGCGACAAAGATGAGGACAATAGTCCGAATGATGAATATAGTGTACATAATACCTCATCTCAGAAATATAGACAGATATTATTATTATTATTATTATTATTATTATTATTATTATTATTTCATGTTTATTTATATCTTCACACCACATCCAGGACGGTTCTCGCTGGATACTGAGTGACAACAAATCTTAGAATCTTAGCCGACCACAGCACTGCCATAGTATGAGCAGTTTCATTTCTCCTTCGATTTTTTAATTCATCCAGATTTGGTTCTGATTTGGGCACGGTTCCAATACAGCCTCCAATTATGGACGCCATTGCTTCATTACTTTCATTGACCTGAAGGTTGCCATTAACATTCCAGTTGCATAATTAATTAAACAGAACTGATCGAGTTATTCTTGCAAAATAAAATAAATAAATAAATAAAACCGCACCTCCGGCGAGACATTGGAGTTATTAGAATGAACGATTTTTTTACGTGTCATTGAGTTACAAGTAACGTTTACATTGACTTCGAGGACTTCGAGCATCGCAATCGAAAAATTAGTTGTCGGTTGAGATGTGGAAATGGGAGGATAATGTCGTACAGGTGTGAATAGAATTAACTGCAAAGGAGAGTCGAGTGGAAGAGATTTTTTTGCCTGGTTATTAATAATATTGGGTGAATAACAACGTACTAGGTCTGTCCAGAAAGGATCGACCAATTTTGACCCATTTTGACTATTTCATAAAGAGGCTGCGCGGCCTTGAAGCTGCATATCCCCTACTTCGTGCCGCGACAGAAAATTATACACTCCTCGTGTTTAGTACAAACTCAAGACTGGGAACGGCACGTCGCCGTGGACTTCCCTAATATCGGATCATTCACCCATGGACGTATCACCTACGGCATTTAAGACGACGATTATTATAATTAGTAGTAGTAGTAGTAGTATTTTCTTTGATTTCTGGTGTGTACTTATTTCTTTCTGGGCCCCGAGACCCGACCAGAGACCTAAGGTCAAAAATGACGTCATGACAATTTAATATATACAGTGTAACCCGGATATAAGAGAGTTGTCGGGACCGGAGAAGAAATCTCTTATATCCGAGTTTCTCTTATATCCGGGTTTGGTCTATATGTATACATTAACACAGGCTCTAATTTGGGACCAGAGAAAATCTCTCTTATATCCGGTTTTCTCTTATATCCGGGTCTCTTATATCCGGGTTACACTATATATATATATATATATATATATATATATATATATATATATTACATAGATAAAGCCATTCGTAAGGTGTGGCCTGTTCTAGTGAGAACATTTTTTTTTATATTTCTTGAAGGAATGGGCTTCCAGGAATCCTTTCAATGAGTCTATTTTTATTATTATTTCATATATACATCTAAAGACTTTCTATGAGCTCACCATATTATTATTATTATTATTTCCTTTGATTTCTGGTGTTTACTCATTTCTTTCCGGGTCCCGACCAGAGACCTAAGGTCAGAAATGGCATCATGATATTTTCCACTGAGCAATTAAAAAAAAAAACAAAGATATTTTACATAGATAAAGCCCTTCGCAAGGTGTGGGCTGTACACGTGAGAACATTTTTTTTTAATTTCTTTCAGACATGGTCTCCCAGGAATTCCTTCAATGAGTCTATTGGAATCTTTTCCGATCAATCCGAGCCTCCAACTACAAAAGAGATTGTTGATGTTCTCATGTGCCACATTTTTGAGATTTCGATTCCAAGGTTCTTGTATTTTGATAGCTTTTTGAAGAACTTCATACTGCCATATCAATAGGGCGCCATTTTTTTTTTTTTTTTTGCGATCTCTAATAAAGATGTCTGGGCGATTAGCTTTGAATGTTCTGCCTGAGTGCATTGTGAAATTCCATAAAATTGTTACAGGTCCTATCAGAAAACCATTCAAAGGGAGACTGACTATGTATGCGTGGACAGATACCCTTTTTTAGGATAATTGGGCCACCAGTGAGACGCTATTAAGGGACCTTGTATGGTAAGTAATCAGGAAATTCATCATAGCAATGCTCTTGTTTCATTTTTATGTCTCCTGTAGGTTGTTTTTTGAAAAAAGAATATCACATCCGCCAAGTCTGTTCGTACTATATTGTTTCTTTCCAGGTTATCTGATATCTGGCTGCTTAAAAAAGTAACTAGTCGTAACTTCTGTTGAAAATGGACAAAATAAGTTTAACCCCCAAGGAAATTCTTGCTATATTAAAGGATGATGCTCCAGATTTATGAACAGTGCAAAAGAGGGCAGCTGAATTTAGGGGGCGAGGGGAGAGTCCCAAACATGGCCCAAATTATGAACGGCCTGTAATTGTCACCACCGAAAAAACATTGACTATGTTCACCACATGGTGACAGATGACAGTCGATAGGACTATAAATGAAATATCTGATGTTATTATCATATCCCGTGAGAGAGTTTGGAATATTCTGCACAATACAATGAACTTGGCATGATGAAGGTTTCTGCTGGGTGGGTAGAATGTCTTTTGTCACCTGATCAAAAGCGCAACAGGATGATGGCATCACGGGAAAATCTGACATTGTTTGAGGCCGATCCAGCTGATTTCCTTGAACGTTCCCTAACCCAGTATGAGTGTTAGGGTTCATCACTTTAAACCAGAGACAAAGAGACAATCCCAGCAGTAGAAACACCACTCCTCACCTGCTTCAAAGGCAGGCAAGGTCGTTTCACCTGCGGGGAAGGTGATTGTCTCAGCTTTTGGAGGATGCAAAAGGCATTGTGTTTATCAACTATCTTCAAAAGGGCCACACCATCAATGGAGAGTAACTATAGCATCTGGTTGAACCAGTTACAAAAGGCTATCAAGAACAAACTCATCGATTCTCAATTGTATACGAAAAATCTAAACAACAAATTTAAATATCTGTCTATATTTCTGAGATGATTATATACATTATTTACATTATTCGGACTATTGTCCTCATCTTTGTCGCCATATTTATTACAACGTTTCGGCCGTTGTACACTCCGGCCTTCTTCAGCTGGTTGGAATGTCGAACTGAACCCTTTATTTCGCTGACTGGAGTAGACTGTTCTAGTTCCACATGCCATGTTTAATGGATCTCAGTTATCAGTTATCTAATTCTTGTTGATCTATGCGGGATTTGGTTGATAATGTGTGCATGCGTTTGTGTGCCTAGTGGTCATTTTATTTCTGTCCGTATGTTGATTGGGGGGTGTTTTGAGTGGAAAGAATTTAGGTTACACCGGTTGTGGTTTTAGGTAGACTGATCTTAGATTCTTTAAGTATGGACTTGATAAAAGTTGGTGATATAATAAAATGTGTTTATTGATGGGAATAATATTTATCAGGATTCCTTCTAAGTATTTTCTACGTAATAAACTGTTTTTTTTTTCTAATTAGAGTGATATCTATTAAATCGAAGACATGACCTGTTTTATTCCTGTGTGCTACGAGCAAATTCAAAAGATTGTCTCAACGTAGGTCTCTCTTATGTTCGTAGATGTGGGCTTTTAGATTTCTGGATGTATCGCCCTCTGGAATTGCAGGCATTTTTTATATAATAAATAACGGCATCCGATGTGGTCTTGGAACTATTTGTCTTGCTATCTATATATCTGATGTTAGGGATAACTGGTTTGTTCTCAAATTTTGTTGATAGTGTTGGCGGGTAGGATTATGAATGTTTTTGTTGTCGTCGGTGTCTACTATTTGAACTTGTGGACTTATATGTTCGTTTTCTAGCGTTGAGCATGAGATGAAGAACATTCGGACACTATCAGACGCCCACTAGACGCGCGCACACATTATCAACTAAATCCCGCATAGACCAACTAGAATTACGACATACAAGAATTATACAAACGAACGCTACCTGACAAGACAAATACAAGTGAAGTCTACTTAACCAATGAAAAACAAATAACCCAAAAAGACCTGTATTTGCTTTTATTAATGTTTCGGCTTACGGCCACATCACGTTGAAACACAGGTTCCCAGTATGATTACCGAAGTTAACCAACGTTGATCCTGGTCACTACCTAGATGGGTGACTGCTTGGGAATACCAGGTGCTGTAAGCTGAGATGTGCGGTAGTGTATTAGATAATGGCTCGGTATTGTTAATCGGTGATCCGAGTTTTAATTCCAGTCGGGTTCTTTATATTCACTTACGCGCAAATACCTTTGGGAAAGGTAAGAATTCAACTTGCCCCCCAATTATGGGTTAATTAGTAAAACATGTACTACTAAAAATCACTACTAGAAAAATGCGTGCAAAATATTTAGATTACGGTATTAAATAACCAGCAGAGGTTGATATGCCGATAAACAAAATCAACCAACCAACATATTTAAATTCTGATGAAGCGTAAATAAAAGTGAAATTTCTAAGCCTTGATTTATAATTTATGAGCGTTGAGAAGCAAATGACGTGGTGAAAAAGTCTAAATGTATTTCACTTCTTCACCTAAATATTCTTGGTGACATGTTCTAAAGGTTCTGAGCTAGAATCCTAAGACTAATCCTGATTTTATTTCTTGGTTATGGTGGGAATAGAAGTTAGATTGTTTTTGTTAGTGGGTTTACGATAAATTCTAAAATCTAATTTGTTATTCTTACGTATTAATAAGATGTTGAGGAAAGGTGGAGATTTGTTTATTTCAAATTATACTAACGTTTGTTTAACAAAAAAGAAACTGGCGTACGACATCAGAAAAAGAATGACAAAAATATAAGAAAAATTAAAGAACCTGCCTCGATTTAATTTTACTACCTATCTATATAAAAAAAAACACCAGTTCAAACTCCTATCTTGTAAACTATGATAGCCAATGCCCAAAAAGTTGTAAATTAGCAGTGATAAAAAAAAATTCCTAAATAGCGCACACCAGACTTCCTGTTTCCAGGGAATATTTCTGAGTTTTGTGACGTACGGTGGCCGTTAATAATTAAGTATAACTCAAGAGTTCATTGTTAAGATAAAACAGTATTTAATTACAACCGCAAAGAAATACTTAACAAGAACAAAGAAGTAAAAGCCAATCAAAGATAATTAAACATTTCAGTGAATATACTGTTAGTAACACGACTTGACTTAATGTCCAGGTAAATCCTAAATCAAAACCCAAATCATCGACGCACAATAATTCACACTAATTCGACTGGATAGTTCCACTCAATAATCACTACAGTCAGTATCCTGACACCGTTATTTATAAACCTGGCGGGAAACATATATTCATAAGTCCAGAGTGTCACGATCGAACCTTGGTGTTACTCATTTTCTTCCTATATGACAGGATATATTAAAAGAAAGTCACCTCTGTATATGAAGTAAGAGGATTTTTTTAGGTACGATGTGTTTAAATGTACTGGATACTAAAACTCTAGGAACAGACAAGTAAACACGCTGCTTATTGGTGATCCAATTGGTAAATTGTTAACTTTAAGAGACGCTGATAAATATTCATCAGGTTAACTGAAAAGTCAGGATAAATTATGGCGGATGCTAAGTGATATAGTTTAATGTCCAATAAACGAAAGTGAGTAAATTTTGTTGTTTGATACTTTTTAATTAAAAAATTTTGTAAAACTTTTTAAATCTAAAACTGTTGAAAAACTAAGAATATTTTTTCTACTTTTGTTTGTAAATGCTTGTTGCAAAATAAAAATTTGCCTTTATAGAGTCTCTCAGATGATGAAACTTGTCTGCTAAGATAAGTTTTCTTTTTTTAGTTTTAATTCGTATATATATATATATATATATAAACATATATATATATATATATATATATATATATATATATATATATATATATATATATATATATATATATAAATGAAGTAAGAATAATAAAGAATATTAATCTACAACCCAGTGTGTCTGAAGATTTTAATTTTTTAATATTTTTATTGTTCAAAATATATAAAATATATATATGCTGACTGTGTCGTTTGTGTCTGTCTGCCTGTGTGTCTGTCTGCCTGTGTGTGTGTGTGTGTGTGTGTGTGTGTGTGTGTGTGTGTGTCACGCAGAGAGAGGGGAACGGGGAGAGGCTAAGATGTGAAAGCCAACAAGGAAAGAGAGGGAGAAAATTGAATGATTTTCCGTGACGCCCTTAGGAAGTGTCATGTTTATTTTAATATATTGAGTTGAGATACTCCAACATAGATTTCCACCATATAGAAATAAATTGTATCAAGCTATAATCATGTCTTCCGGTCGGCCAAAACAAAACAGCTTCTTTTCACGGATTTGTATCACAGTTTTGAGGCCATACTGGATTACTTCCCTTGCACCATTCAGGGGAGAGAACTCCAGTGATTTCATAATATGCCTGAAGTATCATTTCAGGTCATTTGTTTCTCAACACTCAGTTCGTGTTCGGCAGAATACAAACATGAACTCTTTTAAATTATATTTTTAAATAAATGATTAAAAATTATCAATATTGTCATTATTATTATTATTATTGGGTGTTAGAGAACCATGCCAAGGTTATGGTACAAATATAGTAAGTCTAATTTAATATGCACATCTTGACACCAAATCGGATATGAAGAGGTACCTTCACAGAAACGCGATACCAGATTTATAATGCATTTTAAGGAATGAAGATTCTTTCTAGAAGCATTTATTTAGTATTAATTTCAAGCTAATAGATCAAAATTAATATTTCCAATAAACGAAATATTTCGCTGTATTTCAAAATTAATTTAAATTTTAGCGATTTTTTTTTTCTTTGCAATTTGTCATCACAATGTAATTCTCTTTATTAAAAATCTCTCGAAAATAAATATTTTTTTTGAATCTTTATTTGAGGAATATTAGATAATTTAAATTTTAATTCATCTGATTTGAAAGAAATATTACTTTTAGTTTACTTTAAAATATCGTAGAAATGCATTTTTAATACGGCAGTAAGTGTTTAGTTAAGATGTTGGAAGCTTGACTGACAGACGGAAGATTGTTTTCCTTTTTCTTTTTCTTTTTTCTACGGTGGACATACCTGTAAAAAATGAATTGAGGAACTTTTTCTTATATAATTCTTAACTACTGAGTAATCTCTAAAAACTTAGGAAAATATCCTCTGCAATCTTTTATTGCTGCAAAATACCGCAAAATTTTATTGAATTTTAGGTACTTTGACTTTAAATTTACTTTTACTTGACTCTTATTTTCTGATAATGTTGTATATGGACGTCCGTATTTACAAAAATCGTCAGGTTTATTCACACAAAACAAAGTAAAAAAATATTAAGAGTCGCTAAATTACAATTCCATTTTTCCCATTTAGTTTATGATTGTAAATATAGTTTTTACTTAATAAAAGATATAAAACTTTATAAATTACTCTAAATATTTTTTTTTTTTAGAATGAAAACAATTACTGTAAAATTCGATATTCATCGAAAAATTTTTTGCAGACTGTTATCTTCTAGGGATGTATGGTAGTGACAAACAGACAACATTTTACCAGACGCGAATTTTTTAAATATTATTATTATTATTTTTATTTTCTTTGATTTCTGGCGTTTACACATTTCTTTCCGCCCAGGGACCTAAGGTTAGAAATGGCATCATGACACTTTCCACTGACAAAAAAAAAAAAAAAAAAATTACATAGATAAAGCCCTTCGTAAAGTGTGGGCTGTACTTGTCAGAACAATGTTTTGTATCTCCTTGAGGCATGGACTTAGAAGAATCCCTTCAATTACTGCAATCTTTTCCAACCAGTCCTAGGGCTCCAACTACAACAGGGATTGTTGATGTTCCCATATGCCACATTTTCGAGATTTCTATTTCAAGGTCCTTGTATTTTGACAGCTTTTGGAATAACTTCAAAGATACAGGGACTGCCATATCAATAAGGAGGCACCGTTTTTGTTTGTGCTCTTTAATAACAATATCTGGGCGGTTGGCTTTGATTGTTCTGTCGGTGTGTATTGTGTAGTCCCATAGAATTGTAACAGGTCCTATCTCCGTAACCGGGTCTGGGTGGTGTTCATACCAGTTTCTTTCAGTTTCCTTCCCGTAGAAGTTGCAGATTTTCCAGTGCAAATATTGGCCCATATGCCAGGTTTTATATTCAGTGGGTGCCAATATCGTGCAACTCGATACAAGATGATCAATCGTTTCTGGATATTTATCACAGAATCTGCATTTTGGGCTGACACAATATTTTAGTATATGTGCTTGACAATTCCTAATTAGCAAGCATTGATCCTGTGCAGCAAGGATAAAACCTTCAGTTTCAGCTTTCAACCCTGCACTACGTAGCCACTGATGGGTACGGGTTTTGTCTAGGTCAGCCTGTTTGGTACGAGCAGAGTATTCGCCATGAAGCGATTTATCTTGACATCGCTTCTGTATCTGGTCGGTTGCATTCGTCTTTGCTGTCTTTTTTAAGTATTTTGCAGTTTCAGCCTGTGTATTGTGCTGTAGTTGCATCTCTACGCCCATTTGAAACTCCAGTTTGAATTTGTTGGCTTCTTTTATTACGGAGTAAAGACGCTTACTACTTTCATGTTCCTTGACGCATACCATCATCCAGTCTTCTGTAGTTTCCAAGTATCTTTGGAAGCCAATTGTTGTAGTTTTGTAGGACAGTTCTAGTTGAACTAATCCTCTGCCTCCTTCGGATCTGGGCACATACAGAGGATCAACATCAGTTTTGGGATGATGCATGCGATAGCAAGTGAGAAGCTTATTATTATTATTATTATTATTATTATTATATCCTCTCCGATTTTTCGAGGTTCTGGCCGGAATGATGATGGTCATGCCTCAGATCTACCCGCAGTTTAGAGACATAACACTTTCCTTAACACATATGATATGACTGGCTGGAGGCTACAACTCTTCATACTGAGGGTAACGGGTTTGCAAGTTTTCTGGTTGCTGCATCCCGATTCGTAGTAAGGAGACCGAACCCTTACTTAGCACTTAGAGCGATTGCCCTGATCAACAATTGCATATGGTATTTCTACGGTGTTATGTCGAATAGGTGACCCTGCAAGCACTTCCGGTAGGCAACCCTGAGGCCACACGATGCGTCAATTTCCAGCCAGCTCATGTAGCCTTTGAACAACAGGCAGTTACTATTTTCTTGGCCTTTTCCACCTTAAAACTATATCAAAACGATTAAAAAAAACGCAAGAAAAAACTAAGACCCTCACGCTTTCTTTCTCCAACGTTCGTGGTATTTGTACCAATTTTTGCAGTGCAGAATCGTTTCTTTGTAGACATTCTTTAGACATCATAGATCTCTGTGAAACTAATCTAAATTCTTCAATCTCTTCCAAGGAATTCTTCAGTCTTCATCTCTTAAAAAAGGATGCTAATGTCCAGATGCATGTCCTTGGTGAGGGAACACTCTCTTGAATCTCGTTCCGACTTTTACTATTTAACTTAGTTATCTCTTCCTTTATAGTTAATCTCCCTCTCATGACAGTTCCTTGCTAGATAGAATCTCTGACAGTATGGAAAATGACGGCTCTCTATCCTCGTCTGAAAATATCCATCATATGAAATGCCTCCATCACTCCAATGTCACTGATTTCGCTGGCTTCCAGACTTTGAACTTATCTATTGCTCAATCTATCAATCATCTAGTAGACTTCCTTACGCATTTCCCTAGTAATTCTGACAGGCACGCATCTCTACTTGATTTCCTTACCTCCACCCAGAATTCATGTCTCGCTCTGCAGCTCTGCCCTCTTTGCAAATCTGGCCATTCGCTAGTTTCTTTAGATATCTCTTTCCGCTCTCCTATCAGTCAAGAAATCCCTGTTAACAGAACATCTTTCAGCGATCAACGCATTGAGACTGACTTCGTGATTTTCTTCGCGACACCCGCTGGAATTATATTTTTAATCATCCTGTTGAGAAATGTGCCGTTGAAGTCTCTTCTGGGAGTAAACCGACATCGAAGCTTTGGTTCCATCACGGAAATACCAAGTGAAACCACAATCTTTTCCTTGATTCTCTCTTGCCTGTTCGGTCCCTAACGCCCACAGGAATCTATTCTTCTTACAAAGGGACAGGTTCGATTATAACAGACGTCCCTTTCTTACCTCTCGTAATATCTCAAAGTAGTTTGACAGGGTTTGCCATGGTGGACTTCTCCAAAATCTCAAGTGGTATGGTGTCTCTGGATGAATATTTGGCTTAATCCAATCGTTCTTATCAAATTGTGTAATGAAGTACGTGTTGAAAGGACACGCTTCTCGAATATTTCACATTAATGCTGGAAGCCTGGGATTCTATCTTTGAAAATACGTTGTTTCTTATCTTCATCAACAATCTTCCCGATCTCATCAGTTATTATCTAAGTATATTAACTATTTACTCCTGCCTTAGTAACAAATCCAAAAGATTAGAGAAAGTAAAACTGGCAGCTGCTCTTGAAAATGACCTTCAATCAGTTGTTAACTGGGGCAAGGAACAACTTTTATTTAACCACTATAGAGAGGCACGGTGGAGTGATGGATAGCAGTTCGGATTGAGGAATCGGATTCCAGTCGAATCCATTACATTCACTTACGATTTGGGAAAGGTATGAATCCTCTTCTTCTCCCCCAGCTATGGGTAAATAGCAGGACAGACCGGGTTCTATAGTCTTGAATGACAAATGGTCTACCACAGAAAGTATGGCAAACTACTACGGGAAAAAATTTGCCTCGTCAGTCATGTATCGAAAGATATATGATCGCCTAAGCGTTAATTTCGCATGACACATAACTGACTGATAGAGAACTTTTTTCCTGTGTGCCATGGGTATGACTGATGCTAACTTCCAGAAGAGCAACACTTTGCACCTTCATGGGCTCGTGTCTTCCATTGACATGAAGTGGACCGATTATATTAAATCAGTTGCCTGGTATACTGCTAAGAAAGTTGGCTCATTCTCGCCTAACATCTTACACATGTATATATCTACCAATCGTCCGTGCATTCAATACTGTTCCCCCTATTATATATCTCGAGATTCTTGACAAAATTCAACCGACCTTGGTATGACGATAAACTACGTCCGCGTCCTGGGTAAGAGGATAAACCACGTCCGCGGCCTGGGTAAGACGATAAACTACATTCAGCAGCAAGGCCTCTGATTAGAAGAACGTGGAACCACTTCTTAATTGTTGTTGTTTCAAGGTCCACCCTGACCCGGGGTGGTAGCACCTGTTAGGGTCCCAGCTATGGGCAAATAGTTAACACCCAAACTAGGATCAAAACGTGTAAAAATAGGTTTTATTACCAGCAATACATTTTTGTAAAAAATTATTACTAGCAATACATTTTTGGAAAAAAAATTGCCAAAAAGTATTTTTTGAAAAAAGAATATTACCAGTAATATAAATCTGGTCGGCATTAAATAACCCATTGAAGTTGATATGCCGTAAAACAAAGCAAACCAAACCAAACTAATATATACTGAGATAGATAGATAGATAGATAGATAGATAGATAGATAGATAGATAGATAGATAGGAAATATGGGCTTAGGATGAAAAGATAAATTACACGTGACTGGCCGCTGAAAAACTCAAATAACACAAAGACATCACGGGGCGTGCTAGATACACCTATTTTATTTAAACTGCCGCACAATCTGTCTGCTCCCAGAATTCCCTAGTAGGACCGGAAGTGCTTATAATCATACTATCAGTTCCCTAAGTAACCTAGGCTAACTCCGCTCTTAAATTTCCTTTCTATCTGATGTGGGCAGAGGGGAGACGTTCAATGGAAAGAGGAGAAAGTAGTCTTAAGTTAATTCGTAAAGTAACAATGGTAAGTATGTTAATAAGGTAACAAAGTACCACGAAACATCTACGCCTCCTCAATAATATTCTATTATCTAATCCATTCATTTCTCTTATCCTCTTAATTATTTTCTGCTTTGTTTTTAATAGAAGGGGTAATCGATAGCGGCTTGAGGAATCGGAAAGTTCGAATTCCAGTTGAATCCATTACATTCACTTACGTGCTAATACCGTTGGGAAAGGTATGGATCCTCCTCTTTCTTTAACTATAGGTAAATAGCAGGACAGATCAGGTTCTATAGTCTTGGATGGCAAAAAAATCTGCCTAAGCGTGTACCACGCATGGCACATAACTGACTGACTGTGATAGGTCTACCTATACTTCTCCCCTTTCTGTTCAACAAGAGTAGAGATTTATCCCTTGTTTCCTGTTTAGGATGTGGTTTCCGCTTACAACTTCTGAGGCATTTTTAAGGGTAGCTGTCATTAAATTTTGATGGTATGACTAGCTGATGGCTAGAAATAAATAAGTAAACTAAACATAGCATGTTTAAAAATATTCTGTGGGCCGATGATGAAAGCTTCAAATGAGCTGAATTAAATTTCAAACACCGAGAATTCAAATCCAGAATATGTATTTTCGATATCTCAGAGGTATAAGCCACATTTTAATTATCGCTTGAATTTTTTAATAAATATCTCGACTTAAGATAAAACTCGTTACCATATTTTAAAAGGAGTAGCTAGGCCATCCTATCGCCCGGTTCATACACTTCCTCCTCCTTCTCTTGAACAGGCGTACAGGTTCATCCCTTGCTTCCTGTTTAGAAAGGGGTTCTCGGTTCCTTTCTTCTTCTAAGGTCTTATTATTGGTACTTATGATTTTTTGGTGACATGTGTGGATGGTGGGTACGTCTCTTTCTACTGGGGGTACCGACAGGGTTGGCAGTTTTCTGGTTGTTGATAGTTAAGATCCCGAACTCTTGAATAGCAACTAGAGAGACTTCTCTGATTATCAGTCGTATAATATCGAGGTTCTTGTAGTTCCATGTCGCACAAGGATAGGTGTCCTTACAAGCACTTCCGGTGGGCAACCCTAAGGCCACACTATACTGCAGTCTCCGCCTGCTCATATTACGATAGGCGATGCGCAGATGCTATTATTCTTGGCATTTCCCACCTTTATTACATACCATGATCAAAAGTAATAAACTAAATAAGACTAAACCAGCTCGCCCCAAAATACCTAACTCTCACATCCTTTTCTTCTCCAACCTTCGTGGCCTTCGTACCAATTTCTGTGGTGTGGAACACTTCCCAGACATCATAGGTCTTTGTGAAACTAGTCTGAATTCACCAATATCCTTCACTGAATTCTTTGTTCTTGGCTATCTTACTCTCTTTTCGGGTGAAGAACACCCATTTTAATTATGGACGTGAATTTCCTGTTTAGGATGTGGTTTCTGGTTCCTTCTTCTGGGCATTTTTAAGGGTAGCTGTCATTAATTTTTGATGGTATGACTAGTTGATGGCTAGAAATAAATAAATCGAATGAACATAACATGGTTAAAAATGTCATGTGGACATATGATGGATTCTCCAAATAAGCTAACTGAATTAATTTTCAAAGACTGAGACGTCAAATACAGAATGTCTATCTTCGACATCTCAGAGGTATATGCCACATTTTAATTCTTCTTCTGAGGCCTTAATGGTGATAGTCATGACATTTTAGTGACATGTGTAGGTGGATGATGAGTACGTCTATTCCTACTGAGGATACCAACCGGGTTGGCAGTTTGCTGAGCGGATTTTGATATCGTTGAATTGGTGGCGATCAGTGGCGTCGCTAAGGAGGGGCGAGGGGGGTGGACTGTCTCGGGTGCCAGCACAGGAGGGGGTGACACAATTTTCCTTCTCCAACCTTCGTGGCCTTCGTACCAATTTCTGTGGTGCGGAACACTTCCCAGACATCATAGGTCTTTGTGAAACTAATCTGAATTCATCAATCTACTCCGCTGAATTCTCTGTTCTTGACTACATTCCTCTGTTTCATGGCGATGAATACCACTTTTAATTATGGATGCTTATTTGAATTTCACACAGTTGCTAGATTTATGCAATCAGATAGACGATTTCAACTCTGTACTGCTATCGTCTCCACCAAAACATTGTAATTTTTTTTAAGCATTACGCCCCGAGCAAGGCGTGAAGCCACTAGGATGCAGGGGGTTGCAGAAGATTTGGAGCGAGAGCAGATAGGAGAGATAGAAGAAAGGATGAGGAGAAGGATAGTGGGTAGATCAAGGTAACTGGAGATGTCGATTAACATTACATTTGAATAGTTGGAGATTATAGCTCTCAGGGAAACAGTAATTGGGAAGGGTGTTCCACAGGCGAGAGGTGCGAGGTATGAAGCTATTGGAATAGAAGAGACGGCTACATTTAAAAGTTTCTACAGTGTAGGGCGCTTGAATTTATGGAGTCTGGGAACCAGTGAAAGCAGCTCATCGGAGCAATTACCATGAAAGTATTTGTAGAAAAGACAGAGAGAGGCGACGGTGTGTCTGTGAAAGAGTGACTGTAGACGAGACGCCAGATCAGGGCCAATTATATTACATATCCGTATTTAGTATTCATTCATTTATTTACTTATTCTCTATTATTTTTTTTTTATTTTTCCCCAATAGGAGTAGATAGCTTTGCCTATCTTCAAAGATCCCTGGAATCTACAGAAGATTGGAGGAGGATCTGTGTCAAAGGATATGAAAGAAATAAGAAACTTTATTCAGTAATAAAGGAAGCCAACAACTTCAAAAGGGAAGTTCAAAAGGGCAAATAAGTGCAAATAAACCACACTGCGCCTACTGCAGCGAGAAAGAACCTAAAAAAAGCAAAAGTAAATGCAATGTACTAAATACCAAAACACAACAACAGAAATCAAAGGAAAATAATAATAATAATAATAATAATAATAATAATAATAATAATAATATGCTGAGCTCATAGAAAGTCTTCAGATGTATATATGAAATAAACTTTAGAGTAAAGATCTGTAAATAATAAAAATACTTTTGGTAGACTTACTATATAATAATAATAATATTGTAAAATGAGAGATAGTTTTTAGATGTGTAGCTGACAAAAAAAGTCTATAAAAAACGAAAATATTTTTGATATACCCTAATATTTTATAATAATATTAATAATATAGTGGAATCATCGTCTTTAGAAGTGGGACATGAAATAAAAATTGCACTAAATGCTTGTATAAAAAAAAAAGAAAATACATTTTGATAGACAATAATAATAATAATAATAATAATAATAATAAAGGAACCTGCCATTAATTGAAATGATTCCAATGTTTCTAAAGAAAAGAACTTCAAAAACATCAAAATTATAAGAACCTGCAAATCTGCAAAGTAACAAAAATGTGGAAACTTAAAATTACGATTATCCCTATTGTAATGGGGGCATAGGATATGATAAAAGAAAAAGGGTCCAGAAAATCATGCGAGTACAATTCCTGGAGACATCATCATCTCAGATCTACAAAAGGTTACTTTGTGTGGAAGTGCACATATTATGCACAAATACCTCTCCATCTAAACGAAATGTCCTAAATGCGCATGGATAACACTCCTACACTGCGCTTTTTAATCTTAATACCCCGGAGGGAACTTGGTAATTAGACACTTAAATTTACTCTCTGGCAAGATGATGCCACAAACAATAATGACAATAATAATAAAGCATTATCAAAGGCAGAAAAGAAAACATTTGGACACTGATTCACTTAAGCGTACCAAACGAAAAAAATATTGCTTTTTTTGTTTTGTTTTCTTTGTTGTTGGTTTTTTTTGTTTTTTGTTTTTTTTTTGTTTTTTGTTTGTTTGTTTTTTGTTTGTTTTTTTTGCTTTTTTTTGTTTTATTGTTTTTTTTTTTTTTTTTTTTTTTTTTTTAAAGAACTAAGCAATTACAAAGACCTGGAGATGGAAATAGGAAAAATGTGGCAATTAAAAACTGAAACTGATCTTGTTGTGGTTGGAGCTTTGGGCCTGATAAAGAAAAGAACTCAACCACAATGTCCCATCAATTCACAGTTGAATTGGCTAGCTATAACCGTAAGTTCTATGCTAATAGTTTCTTCACCCTCATTTGTCACTTTTGGGACATTCTTCCGGTCCCATGCTTTCCAGCCAACTTTGTTCTTCAAGACTTTAAATGCAATTAAATTAATCGTTATCGACTGTCTTCCTGATTACTCTTCTATTTTTCTCGCTCCTTAATAATGTTTCTGTTTTGTAATTCTTTTACACCCAGTAAGGCCTTGTGCCTTACTTGCTTTACTGCCTTGAATATGGTGAATTCAATTTTAAAAATAAACAATATCTCTGGTAAACAATCTCTGCAAGAAATCCAGAAAATAATTCTAACACATACAGCGCATATCATGCGAAAAGCTTCGTCTATTTAAGTTTTTTTTTTAATTAGTGAAAACGACAAAAAAAAATACATCCTTCGCTTACCCTAGGGTTTCGGTTATGACTCGGCACTTGATTATAAAACAAATGTAGGATAAAAAGAGTTTTATTATTATTATTATTATTATTATTGTTGTTGTTGTTGTTGTTGTTGTTGTTGTCGTAGTTGAAGCTCTCGGTTTAACTGGAAAAGATTCCAATAAACTCATTGAAGGAATCCCTGGTAGCCTATGCCTTAAAGAAATAGAAAAAAAAAAAACGTACTCACAAGTAGAGCCCGTGACTAACGAAGGGATTTATCTACGTAAAATATGTGCCGCTTTTTTTTTCAAAATTGCTCAATGGAAAATGTTATGATACTATTTCTGACCTTAGGTCTCTGGTTGGGATCCGGAAAGAAATGAGTATGCACCAGAAATCAAAGGAAATAAAACATCAACAACTACAACAATAACAATAATAATAATTATAATGATAATAATAATAATAATAATCTAGTCATAGATAGTCTTTAAGCTTGTACATGAAATGATCCTTGGAGTCAAGTTCTGTAAAAAAAAAAACGAAAACAATTTTGATACTCTCTAATATAGTGATCAACTGATGATTCTTTCAATGATCAAATAATCGGTTAAATATCTGATGTGGTTTCCGACCTAACGCTTTTTTGTGGGGGAGGGTATTCAAATGTCGCCCTCACAAAATAAAAAAATGGACGCACTTCAGTGTATGTAAAAAAAAAAAATTCTTAATCATTTCACCCCAAGCAAGGCAATAAAGCCACTGAGACACAAGGTGGTTACTGAGTGTTAGAGAGTGGGAGAAAAACTACTATTAAGAAGTCAGTCAGTTATGCACCATACATGATACACGCGTAGGCGATCATGGATCTTTCGATACATGACTGACGAGGCAGATTTTTTTCTGGTAGGTTGCCATTTCTTTTTGCGGTAGACCAGTTAGCCATACAAAGTTATAAAACCCGGCCTGTCCTGCTGTTTACCTATAGCTGGGGTGGGGGGAGAAGAAGAGGATTCATATCTTTCACAAGGGTATTAACACGTAAGTGAATATCAGTTCAGTTATATGTCATGCGTGATACACGCTTAGGTGATCATGTATATTTTGATACATAACTCACGAGGCAGATTTTTTCCCGCAGCAGGTTGCCATTTCTTTCTGCAGTAGACCAATTGCCATCCAAGGTTATAGAACCCGGTCTGGCCTGCTATTTACCCATAGCTGGGAGGAGAAGAAGATTCATACATTTCCCTAAGGTATTAGCACGTAAGTGAATGTAATGGATTCGACTGGAATTCGAACTCGGCTCTCCGATTCCTCAATCCCAGCCGCTATCCATAACTCCACCTACTATTAAGAAGAGAGAAAAAAGAACAAGCCGGAAGTGAATTCCACAAGGAAAATGAGAGAGAGGAAACTGTTAGCATAGAACTTACGGTTACAGATATATTGTTATGATAATATTAATAATATTGTCGAGTCACATGTAATCTTTAGATGTGGACGTGAAATAAAATTTGGAGTAAATGTCTCTAAAAAAATAAGATTATTTTTTATGCATCCTATTGTAGCTTTTGCCTCTATCTTTGAAAGGGTAACAATTTCTAAAAATATCTATCCCTTTTTTCTTGTCTTTAAATAATTCAGATGACATTTTACTGTTTCACTTTTCTTTCGGACATCTAGCTTGTATATATACCAAATGTTTGGTCAAATTATTATAATGGCCGACATCATCATCGCTGTCATGGCCATCTTGTCTGACATTTAGAAATTGATTATAATCAATGCATTCAATTCACTGGAGCAGACGGTAGTGTCAACAACTCTATTAAATGTTGGCACAACAAAATACTCGACAAAAGTCTGACATTTTGTGGAGGCCATGACAGATTGTGCTCTAAACGCATAATTTTTTTACCAATTTCTCTCTCCCTAACTGAAAAACATTTTCGACATTTAGGAAGGTTCGACAGGCGTGCAAATATGTGAGAAAAACAAGGGAAGAATCAAAAAGCCAGTTAAATTATCCCTCTGTCCAATCTCACTCCACTCAACCATGATCAGGTGAGGTATTTAGATGCACTCACATAAATATCATCAGGCTTACTTAATGGGGGAATTAGTTCCGTATTTCCCTACGGTATCGGTGTTCGAGCCCAGGTAAAGCCAGGATTTTGAATACTGATTTTCAAAATACATTCAGTGGATTGACACAACACACCCGTACATGTTTAGTTTAGAACTGTGCCTCTGTAACCTTCTAACTTTCTGTCCGGGGGTAACAATAATTACTCTCTTAGGTTACCAGGAGTATCATGATAAAATCGATCATGATAAAATTGATCATAAACGAAAATGACATGATAATCATTAATTAATCACTGCTAAAGACTGGAAGCCCATGACGTAACGAAATAAAGTTCAAATATATATTATTCCAGGATCATTTTACAACTTATTCAACATGATCTTCGGCATCTCCAACCTTCTTTCTGACCTGTAGTAACAAGGTGCCTGACAGGTTTCACGTACGATTTCATTTTCAAGTCTATTTTTCACTGCTCTCTAGACTGTCATGGTTGAAACTCCGCTCTTCCGTGCCAAATGTCTTATATATTGAGTTGGATCTTTTCTAATTGATCTTTTTACCTCTAAGTTAAAATGATAATCACTCTCCCTGCTGTGATCTTCTGATCCAGTTTTTCTCATTCATGTTCCCTCAATTTTAATCTTATTCACCGTTCTCTTGATGGTTCTTGAATGGACTTTGAAGATGGAAGCCAGAGTATTAATGTTTATACCATTACTGGAGTCCTGAATGATCCTTTTCCTCTCACCATTGCTCAGTTGGGAAGACAGTGTGCCTGACACAAAACGATTTTAAACTGCTGTATTTTTAGCTTAATAACTCAAAACGTTTTTCAGTGATTCTTACGAAAAATGGTGTAAAGTCTTATCTGAAATTTCTAAAAGCCTTGTTTGAAAACCTAGAAAAAAGAAACTCAATTAGTTTAATGTTTTTTTTTAGATATTAAACATTATGTGGAATGGATAATTATAATGTTACACGGTTTGGATAATTTTGCTCTTACACGCGGCGTGTAAGAGCAAAATTATCATTTTGTAGATGGAAGCCAGAGTATGAATGTTGGTACCATTACTGAAAGCCTGGATGATTTTTTCCTCTTACTGTTGCTCAGTTGGGAAGACAGTGAAGCTCACACAAAACGCGCTTAACCTGTTCTATTTCTAGCAGAATATCTCAAAGGGTTTTTCAGTTATTCTTAGGACAAATGGTATAAAGAGGGTTAAACGTCTTATCTAAAAACCTGGAAAATAAACTCAATTAGTCTAGTGGTTTTCTAGATATTAAACATTGTGTTGGATGGACAATTATACTGTTACACGATTTGGACAGTTTTACTGTTACACTCGGTATATATATATATATATATATATATATATATATATATATATATATATATATATATATATATATATAAAAGTATAGGATTGGTGTATACGAATAAATTCCAATAACCAACAAATAGTATTCTTAAAAGAGTTCTCAGTACAGAGTAGAGCAAATATAATCATTTATTCGAAAATTATAACATAAATATATTATAAAATCACTACAAAAATAGCCATTTTGTTTCAACACTTCTGTTGTCTTATCAAGTGATGATGTTGAATGTATAATAAAACGTTTTAAAAGGTTCAAATCAATCAAACACCCCCTCGCTAGGGGAAACACTGTTGCATAAGCTGGAATGACTAATCAAAATACAAGTATACGAGAATTCAAAACTTTCGACACCATCATTTGATAAGACACCAGAAGTGTTGAAAGAAAATGGTTATTTTTGTAGTGATTTTATAACTTTTTGATGTTATAATTTTCGAATAAATGATTATATATATATATATATATATATATATATATACAAATAAATAAATAAATGCAAAAGGATATGTGTTCTTTACCAATGCGTTTCGTCCCCTGAGAGATTTTATCAAGGCAAATGTTTGAATTTTATTTTGCAACATGTATTTATAAATTAATAATTCTATATATAAGTCTATATTTCTGAGATGAGGTGCTATGTACACTATTTACATTATTCGGACTATTGTCCTCATCTTCCTTGCAATATTTATCACAACGTTTCGGCCGTTGTACGCTCCGGCCTTCTTCAGGTGGTTGGAATGTCGAACTCAATCCTTAATTTCGCTCGCTGGGGTAGACTGTACTAGTTCCACGTGCCATGTCTAATGGATGTCAGTTATCAGTTATCTCCTGTTAAATTCCCCTCTCCAAGTTCTCCACTGCTTTAAAAAGGTATTGAACTCACACTCTTTGGGTCCTGTCACTGGATCTAACTAACGCCTTTATCCACTGTGCTATGTATTCTGAAGAAGGCCGGAGTGTACAACAGCCGAAACGTTGTGATAAATACGGCAACAAAGATGAGAACAAGAGTCCTAATAATGTAAATAGTGTTAATAATTCTGATTTAATCGTTTATAAAAAATATGTTGAAAATGTAAATACCATTAGATTGATAGATAATGAGCAGACTGGGATAGATAGATAGATAGATAGATAGATAGATAGATAGATAGATAGATAGATAGACTGCAACCCTTTATTTAAACATGCTTGAACGACAAGGAATGTTTGTCAAGTCTCTAACAGATTTCTGTTTGTGTCAAATAAATCGGTTGAAAACATGTAAATATACTTTTTGAGATGGTTATGTTATTCATTTTCTGTACTATTTAATATATATATATATATATATATATATATATATATATATATATATAGAGAGAGAGAGAGTATATGTGTGTGAGAGAGAGAGAGTATATGTGTATGAAAGAGACAGAGAAAAAGAAAGAAAGAAAGAAAGAAAGAGAGTCCGCCAAAAAAGTTGTCTGTCGTAGTTTTATCAAATTTCGATATCACTCTTTACTGTAGTATGATATTTTCTTAACTCGTCGCATTATATTGGCGACAAAAAATTAAAAATGCAGGTGCCAAAATCCCACTGGACACTTTAGTCAGTGTGGTCCTAACAGTAGTTCAACTTTGGAAGCTAAAGGTCGCCATTTTGAGCCTCTTTTGTGATTCTAGAGCACAAAGGTAACTTGTATTAATCTGGTGATGTTTGAATAAATTTAGTATTACAATATCTACACAATTATTTTTCCTTTCCTAAAGTTTGTATACATTTTTGACGGACTGTATATATACCGTAATTCTCCTTGTATAATACGCCTTCATCTCCTAAAATTGTGCTGAAAGCGTGAGAAAATGCTTCTACTCATGCATAATACGCACCATTAGTTTGGTAATTAAACCCTAGAAATTGTACCTCTTAATTCCATTACGGCCAGCGTTTCCTATTCTTATTTTTAAAAAAATGTTTTTAAACATAGAATAATATTATTCTAATTTAGTTTTATGATAATTCTTATTTTATTTTACGGCAATTTTTAAAGATTTTTTTGAGGCTATACATAATACGCATCGCTGATTTTGCTTATTATTTTTTAGAAAAAAACGCGTATTATACATGGGAAATTACGGTATATATATCATTGCCTATTTAATGTGCATTCAATATATGTATAATAACGTGCCCAACACAATCAAGGCACAACTTCTAACAACTATAAAAAATAACAAAATTACAATATTATGTATATGAATATTTGTGATTTAATCGTTTATAAAAATATATTGAAAATGTGAGTGATATATATATATATATATATATATATAACCAATTTTTGAAACCACCTTATATTTTTACAATAACCTGAAACTGACCTCTGCAAAAATAAACATCCACGCCCAGCAAATCAAGAGAGTGGTCAGTGTCAGTTTCTCCCACACAGACACCACCCCAGAAAATTGTTTATGGGCTCGCCACTGGGCATCTAGTCGCCGACAAGGGGCAACGTTCGCATCTGGTATCGTGCAGACTCTTCGGAGTGTGTCCGTCAAAGCATGGTCTGTAATACTGACGTGTCGGAAATGTTTTCCACCGCCATTGCACTGTCCGCGTAAGTGGATTGTGTCGTCCGTCACGACTCTGTAAAGGGCGCAGTCACACTGAACCGGGTTGTTAGACAAAACCACTTCCAGAAAAGTGCACGGTCTGGTGTCGCTGACAAAACTAACGCTTGTCATTCGATTCGAGCTGAGGTCAACAAGTAATTTGGCTGCCGGCGCGGGTTTAACGAAAGCCCCGCCCGAAATCTCGTTGATGTACATGTCTCGTAAGATGAAGTGTCGAATATGAAGGCCTCGGTTGAAATCTGCCGGAAGATGGGTCAGCATGTTGCCCGACATATCTAGATAGTGTAATTGTGTGAAGTTGGTTAGTAGGTCTTTCGGTAGTGATTTTAATTTCATTCGACGTATGCTAAGCCTGTGAAGAGAATTGTTCAACCCACTGAAGAGTTTTTCTGAAAGATCCAGACTATTTCCACTTATATCTAATTCTCGTAATTTGTAATTACCCCTGAAGGGGCCAGAATTGTTAAAGTCTTGGATTCGATTGTCGCTTAGATTTAAATGTGAAAGTGCTTTCAGATTACGCAGCGAGGAAGAGGGGATCTCGCTTAGAGAAGAGTTCGTAATAATCAAAGTTTTCAAACAGTTCTTCAAATCAGAAAACGCATCCGGGGCTATAGCTTCGGGGCCGTCAAATAAATTGTGGCTCAAATCAAGCTTAGATAGTTTGTACAGCTGTTCAAAGGGGTACTTTACTAAAGTCCGGAAATTATTATGACTAAGATCAAGCTCAGAAAGCTTCCGCAAGCCTTTCAAAGCTGCGGTCGGCACGACAGATAAATTGTTGTATGGTAGACGAAGAATATGAATATTACTAACACCGAGAAAAGCGTCCCAGGCGATTTTAGTGAGACCAAAACCGGTCAGTGTCAGTTTGCGCATGGCTTTTAGTTTATAACCCGGAAAAACGCGACTGGGAAGAGTTGTTTGTTCCCTTTTACCGTTACTTTCCAGAGTCAATTCCTGAATCTTCGGGACGCCGTGCAAAAAGCGAAGTTTATAAACGTTCATTTGGCTTACATTTAAGGTGAGCTGTCTCAGAAAACGACTCGTAGCCACAAAGGCCTTGTCTGCCACCTGGATCAAGAAATTACTGCCACCGAGATCAATTTCGATGAACAAACTGTAACGAAAATCACGGTTGTTTATAAACGTTATGCGATTGTCTCTGAGTAGAAATCGGTAGTATTTGAAATTCGGTATTCCAATAAGAACCGGTACTTTGGTTAGATTACGTCCACGGCAGTCGATAGTGATAATACCCGTATAAAACGGGTCGTAGATTCCTTCGGAACATTCGCACACACCTCGTTCGGCGCATTTGTACTTAAGAATAGTCAGCCGTTCACTGAAAACTGCACAGTTTGTCAAAATATAGAGAAGAGTAAGAGACAGGAAGTGAGAGAATCTTGGAGATTCCATGACATAGGCAGCCTACTTGGCTTTATTTTTTAAATAAAGATATACACACTGTTCGGTTAGCTATCTTACGCAGTATTTGTTATACTTATCATATTACAGGGGTTTCCTTGTTTTACTCCTCTCAGAAGGGCCTTCAAAATGAAGAAAAAGGTCTTGAAATTAATGTGTGAACACTTATTGACGTCTGTTTAAAGAATGTAATCATGCACTGTTTATATATTTTAAGAGAAGACTTCTTATTTCAAAATGCAGAATGATAAGTTATCGACAGGAAAATAGCATTTTAAATAATATTAAAATTAAGTGTACATCTATATAGATTTCGTTAGAGGGTTAATTTATAAAAATAATTAGCTATGTGGAGTTAAGAACTTTGATGAAGAATTAATATTGATATGAATAATGCCTTTTATACAATAAATGCGATGATGGGAGTAAAAATGTATTTACCTGTAATTTCATTAAAATTTAAAACCTATAATTTATTCACCTGTAATTTACTAATTAATTACTAATTAGTAAACGGTTATTAAGTGGTTTAATAACTGTGAAAGTGTAGTAATAAAAACACTTTATTTGTTTTAAAAACAGAATTAAAACAATATATATATATATTCTTATGAATGAACAGATAAATAACAAATTTGTTATTCTATCTAATATAATTTTTCTCTCAAATTACACCGAAAACGAAATTTAATAATGTTTGATTTATAAGCCTTTATTATTGAATGTTATTAATGGATTCATTTAAATTTATTTGCCTTTAAATGCTATTCAGTTCTGCTAATTCGGTTTTTGTCCTGTTTATTCTTTCAATGTGGAGACGATAATTTTATAGAGATAGAAATGGTATGATGTTGGGATGGTTGCATGGTTCCGTAGAATACTTTAAAAGTTGCCAGTTTGCAGCATTAATTTTCAGAACTTAAATTCCAGTCTCTGGTGTCGTAGCATCGTTGTTGAAAATGCTAAAAATGGCTGATGATAATCTCTGCTGGTACCATTACGAGGAAATATACCTTCAAAAGAAAAGAAAAAAGTACGTTAATTTTAACAATAGATTCTGCGAAATTCTCAGAATTTATAAAAAGGTAAAATCATCTTAAATCTTAAATTTATTAAAAGGTAAAATTATCTTAAATCTTAAATTTATTAGAAGGTAAAATTATCTTAAATCTTAAATTTATTAAAAGGTAAAATTATCTTAGCCGACGCATTTCATCCTCTGGTACCACGGCAAAGTCCACCAGATTATGAAACGTGTCGGCTAAGTTCTCCATTTGTCTTTCTTTGTTCAAAGGCTTATGAGTCTATTTTCCCGTAGCTGGGACCCGAACTGATACTACCGCCCCGGGTCAGGATGGACCCGAGGAAAACAGAAATTAAAATGCGGTTCCACGCTTGTTAAATCTTTCTGATCATAAGCCTTGCTGCCGGGTGTAGTTTATCGTCATACCCAGGATGGGACTGAAAGAAACTGGAAAAATGTTATTGAGGAGAAAGGACAATAAAAAGAAAAGGATTCAAGGAAACAAATGACGACGATTGACGTTACATTTGGATTTTTGAAAATTGTAGTTGATAGGAAAACAAGAAGTTGGAAGAGAATGCCACAGGCGAGACGGAAGGAAACCATTAGAATAGAATTTAACCTTACATTTAGTAATTTAGACATAACGAATTGAACGGAATTCAAAATCGTTTCGCTGATTTTTCTAACCGTTATACTACCAGCACTCCCATTACTACATTATACAAGTAGGTAATTCTTTTAATAATTTCAACCAAAGAAAGGCAATAAAGCCACCAAGACGTAAGAGGTTACTGAGACTGAAGGAAACTGAGAAAACTTTACTGAGGAAAAAAAATTGGAATACAGTTTGATCTCTTTAAGAAATTGTAGGGTATTATATGGACTAATGAAAGAGTTTTTGTTTGGTTGGTTGACTTTGTTTGGTGGCATATCAACATCTCTATAGGTTATTTTATGTCGAAATCTAAATATTTCGTACGTAACTTTATGCTTTCAACAACAGACATTTTGTACATTATTTTATACTTGCAGAGTATAGGTATGTTTTTAGAGATATATTTTCTAGATCATGAAATGTATTGTTGATAAATTCTGCGATTTATTAAAACTATATATATATATATATATATATATATATATATATATATATATATATATATATATATATATATATATATATATATATATATATATATATATATATAAAGAGAGAGAGAGGGGGTAAGAGAGAGAGAGCAGGCTGTCAGGCACGTGGAGTAATGGATAGAGACTTGGATTGAGGAATCGGAGAGCCGAGTTCAAATTCTAGTCGAATTCATTATTCACTTACGTGCTAATACCCTTGGGAAAGCTGTGAATCCTCTTCTGCTCCCTCCAGCTATGGGTAAATAGCAGGAGATAGACTGGGTTCTATAGCCTTGGATGGCAACTGGTCTAGGAGAAGGACAACTCTGAATTCTAAACCTGCGGAGGGTCGTTTGGGGACCTTGTGGCACGTAGTGCACCAGGTCTCTGTATTCGGTCCTTCAAAAAGTGTGGATGGTCCTGCACGAAACCTTCACCACTATAATCAAATCTCATGTGCTGTTGTCGGGCTATCGGTTTCCTAGGAACTGATCTGCTTGACCCTCATACGTCGAATTCGACGGGAGAGTCGTGTATATATATATATATATATATATATATATATATATATATATATATATATATATATATATATATATATATAATCTCTATCTTTTTATACAAACACGCATTTTGAAAAAATATAAACCTGCAGTGATAGAAAAATAAATGATGTGTTTACTAGAGGGGCCTTCATCTATTTGGCCTGTAGCGCTTTCTCTTTCTGTTGCACACCACGAGCGTTGTCTACAGAATTACTACCGTCCCCTAGCAAGCAATGTAGCCGTTTATATAAGCGGCAGGTGTTGATACATTTTCATAGGTGTGATGTCCATTTTTATTCCCAACGCCGTCAATGCGCACGCGCGCCTCTAAGCCTCGATCCGGATTTCCTGTTACATCTGCATCAACTCGTTCTAGGTAAGCACCAATCAATACTGAGAGCTTCCATACCACCGCCAGAAAGACTTCAACGGATTCGTCAGGTTACATCCAGCGCGCTATGAATTGCTCGTACGCCGCGAGCTCGTCCCTTGCGAAAGCCGTATTTAAGGCAATCTTTATTTTGTCTGCATTCGCCTTCTCCTCGTCTCGGGTAAACATCAAACGCGCCTCCTAACGTTAGTTTCAAGGAAATGACGTGTTCCAGCCGCTTCAGATCGCACAGTCTGCAGACAAGTTCCGCCTTTTCTATCCATTCGACCACAGGGGATTCAGCTTCAGATCGAAACCGGCGTCCATCATAAGTACCGAAGTAGCTTGTGGTTAGTTTAGAGTATTCTGCATATGTCGCCTGTCGCACTTTCTATTTCTGCTACACACCACGAACGTCGTCTACAGAATTACTGTCGTCCCTTTCAAGCAATGTAGCCGCTTATATAGTAAGCGGCAGGAGTTAATACATTTGCATAGGTGTGATGTCCATTTCATTAAATTACGATGCACATGCACTCCTCTAAGCCTCGAACCGGATTTCCTGTTACAGCTGCAGCAACTTGAACACGCTTCGTACTAGATAAGTCGTGCTCCGCGTTATTAAACGGGAGACCAAAATTTCACCATCTCTAAAAATAGATGCATAATCATAATCGCCAAGCCACAAAGCCATATTTCGACAAACCAATGAGAAAACTTTCATGACCAGAATATAAAAGAAAGAGACAAATAATAACTTTTTTTGTCTGATATGGGCAATGTAAGAAATAGTAAAGTTAGAGTGAGTTTTATTCTCACTGATTATCCCAATATCATGAGTTGATCTAAACTAATATGTCATTGATATATCATGAAAAGACAACTTCTCGAGGCGAAAATGCCCAAACTACATCCGACGTCTAATCGTTTTAAAGAACAGACGGTATATAGATATGCTGGTTGGTTTTAAAAGATGAACCAGACATAAAAGCTGTTCGGGCAGTATTTCCCAGTTGTTAGTTTTCAACACCGGATGCAGAAAAGGGTGACATTTTCTGGTGTTCGCCATATGATCAGCATTCCAGCCTCAGCTCATAAACGTAATGTCAACCTCGTTTGCAATTAAGAATGACAGAGAAAGGAAGGGAGCCAAGATCGACAATGTTGTTTACGATAAGGCTTGTTTGTAGAGTTAGAGACAGTGTGTGAGGAAGATTACAGGCACAAACACATGCAGTTCTCCCCCCTGCGATTATATTAGGTTGGTGCAAAAATAATGACGTAATAATGTCGTTTTTTGACGTTAAAACATACGTCAAAAACGACATTATTATGCCATTATTTTGGCACCAACCTAATAGCTCAATAACACAGCCTCGGATTGCACGCGTGCTGTCTTATCCATAATTTACACATACAAAACGAATAATATATCCATATGTGTTAAAATTTCAGATATAACTAAAAATACACCCTTGTGCAAATTAATTGAAACAACCGCTTTAGTTTCAAAAATTCCAAAAATTAGACCCACTGGAGTGACCGGTTGTGACCGATTTCTAATCTTTTTCCCAAACTAGGTCATTTGCAGTTGTGTGCAGTAATATGAATCTATTTTCGGGGTGTATGATAAAATTTGCTTGGCCTTGAAAAATATTGCGTATCCGTGATTGCATCAGATTTTTATCACGCCCAGACACTATTGTATCGACTGTCGATTGTCCTACGGCCATAGTCTGCGATGGACGTTACTCCAAGGAGGCGTACGAAAATTGTAACACTGCACTAACACACTAGCAAGCCTTACCAGTGAGCAAATAAAAGTACTATCGACTGGCTCGGAAACTCTACTAATTTAAATCCAATCGAGAATTTGGGGTCAATCTTCAAGGAACGACTTCGTGGAATGCACATACGAAGTATTAACATGTGCACTGGGTCATGTTTCATTGGAAAAATACGGAAAAAAACGGAATTATTTATTTTGTTTCAATTAATTTGCAAAAGGGTGTGTATATGTGTAAAAGGAGAATATAACTAAATAGAAAAGGCAAAATTATCTTAGCCGGCGCATTTCACCCTCTGATTCCACGGCAAAGTCCATCAGATTATGAAACGCGTCGGCTAAGATAAGTTATCCATTTGTCTTTGTTTATTTGTTTAAGGATTATGGGTCATGTATGCCGAAATTTATTTTTACTGGGAGCTTTGGATTAAAAAATGTTCTTCTGATTTCACAATTGACTACATGGTAAATGATACTCAGCTTTTGTGAATATATATGTTTGTGTGAACATAATTACTAGAAGTAGTTACATGCGTATTTTATGCTGTAGATTTGTAGAAGTTATATTTTGGAATACAGTTTGATCTCTTTAAGAAATTGTAGGATATTATATGAACTAATGAAAGCGTTTTTGTTTGGTTGGTTGACTTTGGTGGCATATTAACATCTGGTTATTTTATACCGAAATCTAAATATTTCGTATGTAACTTTATGCTTTCAGCAACAAACATTTTGAAAATTATTTTATACTTGCAGACTATAAGTATGTTTTTAGAGATATATTTTCAAGATCATGAAATGCATTGTTGATAATTTTATTATAAAATTGTATTGTTAATTTTTGTTTGGTGAGTGCACTATTTGCCCATAGCTGGGACCCTAAAAGGTGCTACCACCCCGAGTTAGGTTGGTCCTGGGAACAACAGCAATTAAGAGGTCGTTCCACGCTCCCCAAAACCTCCAATGTCCTCCTTTTGTCTTTAATCACACACACACATACAAACACAGACACACACACACACACATACAAATAGATAGATTTTTGTTTCCATTTTCTCTAAATCTTCAATGTTGCTCACGTGTACATCTATAGTATTCTCAGTATCCTTCTGCAGAACAACATTTCTATTGCTTCAGGACTCTTCTTCATCTGTTAGGAGATTTTCTAGCATTCACAGCCGTATAGAAAGAATGATATTACATAACAATTCAGTTATCTTTTCTTTGTTTCTAACGATTTTTTCTGTTTCTTAATACTTTGCTTAGCTTTTGGAAGGCATCTTTCTCTATCCCAAGACGCCTTCGGATTTCTGTGTTGGACTTTCCGTTCTTTGTTAAAACACTTCCCAGGTATTTAAATTGTTGAATAATTTAAAGATCTGGGAAGTGTTTTAAAAGAGGACAGAAAGGACGACATGGAAATCCGAAGGTGCATTGGGAAAAGCGATTTTGATATTTCTAATTTGTAATTTGCATGTTGGACTGTCTCTTTGCTGACAATCATGCATTCGGTATATCCCTTGCAATTTTGTTTCAATTGACAAAATATTTCTGGTATAAAGATAACATGTTGAGATAGATAGATAGATAGATAGATAGATAGATAGATAGATAGATAGATAGATAGATAGATGAACCAGTTGAGATAGATAGATAGATAGATAGATAGATAGATAGATAGATAGATAGATAGATATGAACCAGTTGAGATAGATAGATAGATAGATAGATAGATAGATAGATATGAACCAGTTGAGATAGATAGATAGATAGATAGATAGATATGAACCAGTTGAGATAGATAGATAGATAGATAGATAGATAGATAGATAGATAGATATGAACCAGTTGAGATAGATAGATAGATAGAACCAGATAGATAGATAGATAGATAGATAGATAGATAGATAGATATGAACCCAGTTGAGATAGATAGATAGATAGATAGATAGATAGATAGATAGATAGATAGATAGATATGAACCAGTTGAGATAGATAGATAGATAGATAGATAGATAGATAGATAGATAGATATGAACCAGTTGAGATAGATAGATAGATAGATATGAACCAGTTGAGATAGATAGATAGATAGATAGATAGATAGATAGATAGATATGAACCAGTTGAGATAGATAGATAGATAGATAGATAGATAGATAGATAGATAGATAGATGCGCATAGTCTTTTCAAAACGGTGCTGTATGGACAAGTATCAAACTCAAGGCGTTCAGTTGGACGTCCACACTTACGCTACAATGCCAAGTTGATAGCCAACTTGAAACCTCTCAACTTTGATCAGGAAATCTAGGAAACCCAAGCATCAAACCGAAAGGAGCGGCATAAGACATGTTTGATTAAGTTAATGGGTTTTCAAGAGAGTAGACTGAAGCACCGTGATCAGCTTCGTCAAGCTCTGAAGCAGAGACGCCTTCAAAATCCTGCTTTAACAAATTTCATCTCTCACTGTGGCTTTGTTGCCCGCAGCAAGGTTAGGCTAGTATCGCACTTAAGAAAGCTCAACTGAAACATATCTTCCCTTACCTGATTTTTTCGATGGATAGTTCAATTAATATAGTGTTATGTCTTAGTAGTAGTTTTTTTTATAGGAATTTTTTTGTACTGCGGATTGATAGTTTTTATAAACATAAAACATTAAGCAGTATATAATTTATATACAAAGAAATAATCACACATAGAATCAATCAGTAATATTCTCACTTGAAATTTTGAAAAACTTAGCGTTGCGTCTTTGCACGTTCCGATATTACTTGTTTTTATGTCCATTGTATTAGTCGTGTTATACTGATTATGTTAATTGTATTTTTTGTCCTGAAGAAGGTTATTAAACCGAAACGTCAGACGTCGACATTTCATTCATATTAAAACAACATAATCGCATTTTAAGGATTTTTGTTTTGTTTTTCCAGATATTTTCTTCATTCTGTCGGATTTATATCCATTTATATTTGCTTATCATATATATATATATATATATATATATATATATATATATATATATATATATATAATTATTTATTTAAAAATATGATTCCAAATCGCGACATAAGAAGTCCCATGTTTCAAAACAAGAGCCGAAAACTTCAATATAATTATTTAAATTATTTAAATTATTTAAATTAAATTGAGTTAAAATAAGCTCTATTCCATCTTCAAGCGAAATTTTTTTAGAATAACGTGTTTCTGAAATTTACGTGTTTTAAAAATTGAAATCAAAATTTCCATGGTAACAGCTAGGGCGAATTGTTTAAGTTGGGTAGGCGGGTGTTGGGTGTTAATAATAAGTATCAGTATAGAGTTACTTTCGTAGATGTCAAGTCTAAACTTTGGATTATTTACCTAACCATTTCCTTCCTATTTTCTAAATATTTTCACACACACACACACACACACACACACACACACACACACACACACACACACACACATACACATATATATATATATATATATATATATATATATATATAATATCACCACCAGTGGCGTAACTAGAGTAAACGTCACCCGGGGCGGTCCTCTCAAATGTCACCCCAATGACCCTGATTCACCCTATGCTTAATGGTTAGCTGTAGCTAAATTTTCATACATGCTCTACCTCTGCTTTACTCTACTGACCGGTACGTTACTGTTTACATGTATGATCCAAGACAAAATCCAATACCACAAAATAATCAGTTCAAATCAAAAGATTTTTATAATGCAACTGTTCACTTTCAGAACAACTAAATACAAAGCACGGCAATACACAAAAGAATGACATTCAATACTATGGTCTTAGAATGAATGTTTTCTTGTTTTCATTGTGGCAAACTTGTCAATGACATCGTCAAAATCTGTGTCTTGTAAGCTCGTTTTCAATGGACAGCACAGCCAGATCCGACAGTCTCGACTGGCTCATGGTTGACGTAATTTTCTGTTGCTAATTTTCCGGTGTCCAATTTTCCGTTGCATCATTTTGTGGGTACCATTTAATTATCAATGATGTTTGAAAGTATTTTTCTTGACAAAGATGTTCTATTTAATTTTTAAGCATTTTTCGGAACATTGTAAATCAACTGCATTCTTTTAAAGGTTACCTCGAGAATTTATGCAAAGTTTATTTTTTTGTTTTTCTTTATACAAGTAAAATAAATTTACATCGTATTTTGATGTCATTATGATTTTAGTTTTAGTGATAATTTAAAAACAATAAATATTTATCATTAGTACCAATAATGGAAAATTAAGTTAAAAATTTAAAAGGATCGTTTTTGGAATCGGAAAATAGTCACAATTTTTTCCGATTCAGATACCCCAAAAAGTTCCGATTTTTCCGATTCTCGATTCCGATTCTCGATTCCGATTCCGATTAATCGTCCCAACACTAGTAGATATATTCAAAAGTATATCGCTCACTCAATGGAAAATTGTATCTCAGCGAATTGATACACAGGCAAGACTGAAATTGTTGCACTTTTGGCTTCGTATTTCGCTTTGTTGTTATTAATGATGCAGTTAAAACGCCATATCATCCGATAAAATGTTACAACAATGTCTCTTGTTAGTAACCAAGATTGTAGCAACTGAAACACATGAAAGCTGAAAACATTGCTATTTTTCCTACTCACAAATTTATTAGAAAATTTCTGACGGGAGGACAAAACTGGGGGGTCATAAATTATTTCTGGGGGTCATATGCCCGCCTGCGAAACCCTGTGTCTCCACCACTGTTTTCAGACTATTTTTGGCACCTTAGCCTGGTTGAAAAATTTTGTTGGGGGTGACATTGTGTCACCCCTCCTGTGCTGGCACCCGGGGCTGTCCGCCCCCCTTGCCCCTCCTTAGCTACGCCACTGATCACCACCAATTCAACGGTATCAAAATCCGCTCAGCAAACTGCCAACCCGGTTGGTATCCTCAGTAGGAATAGACGTACTCATCATCCATCTACACATGTCACTAAAACGTCATGACTATCATTATTAAGGTCTCAGAAGAAGAAATAAAATGTGGCATATACCTCTGAGATGTCGAAGATAGACATTCTGTATTTGACGTCTCAGTCTTTGAAAATTAATTCAGTTAGCTTATTTGGAGAATCCATCAGATGTCCACAGGACATTTTTAACCATGTTATGTTCATTCAATTTATTTATTTCTAGCCATCAGCTAGTCATACCATCAAAAATTGATGACAGCTACCCTTAAAAATGCCCAGAAGAAGGAACCAGAAACCACATCCTAAACAGGAAATTCACGTCCATAATTAAAATGGGTGTTCTTCACCCGAAAAGAGAGTAAGATAGCCAGGAACAGAGAATTCAGTGGAGGATATTGGTGAATTCAGACTAGTTTCACAAAGACCTATGATGTCTGGGAAGTGTCCCACACCACAGAAATTGGTAGGAATACTACAAACGTTGGAGAAGGAAAAGTTATGGGGTTAGGTGTTTTGGGGCGAGCTGGTTTAGTTTTATTCGGTTTATTACTTTTGATCATAGTATGTATTAAAGGTGGGAAATGCCAAGAATAATAGCTGCTGCGCATCGCCTATCGTAATATGAGCAGGCGGAGACTGCAGTATATTGTGGCCTTAGGGTTGCCCACCGGAAGTGCTTGTAAGGACACCTATCCTTGTGCGACATGGAACTACAAGAACCTCAATATTATACGTCTGCTAATCAGAGAAATATCTCTAGTTGCTATTCAAGAGTTCGGGATCTTAAATATCAACAACCAGAAAACTGCCAAACCGGTCAGTATCCTCCGTAGAAAGAGACGTACGCACCATCCACACATGTCACCAAAAAATCATAAGTACCAATAATAAGACCTTAGAAGAAGAAAGGGACCGAGAACCCCTTTCTAAACAGGAAGCAAGGGATGAACCTCTACGCCTGTTCAAGAGAAGGAGGAGGAAGTGTATGAACCGGGCGATAGAATGGTCTAGCTACTCCTTTTAAAATATGGTAACGAGTTTTATCTTAAGTCAAGATATTTATTAAAAAATTCAAGCGAGAATTAAAATGTGGCTTATACCTCTGAGATATCGAAAATACATATTCTGGATTTGAATTCTCGGTGTTTGAAATTTAATTCAGGATAAGAGAAATGAATGGATTAGATAATAGAATATTATTGAGGAGGCGTAGATGTTTCGTGGTACTTTGTTACCTTATTAACATACTTACCATTGTTACCTTACGAATTAAGATTACTTCTTCTCTTTCCATTGAACGTCTCCCCCCCCCTCGCCCACATCAGTTAGAAAAGGAAATTTAAGATCGGAGTTAGCCTAGGTTACTTAGGGAACTGATAGTATGATTGTAAGCACTTCCGGTCCTACTAGTTGTATCTAGTACGCCTCGTGATGTCGTTGTGTTATTTGAGTTTTTCAGCGGCCAGTCACGTGTAATTTATCTTTTCATCTTAAGCCCAGTGGAACAATCTCTTAAATTTTAATTTAGTAGAATTTGAATGATCTTCTAGCAAAATAAAGTCGTTTGGGGGAATTTTTCATTTTTAAAATATCATTTTAAATCTCAGGTATCACGAATCTGTGGAGGTACCTAAATAAAAATAGTTACTAAACAGGACACAATATTACAGGAAATACTAAACCTCACAGTAAATGGTTGGACACATAAAAGATGAAGAATAAAAAAAGGAATAAGACCACAATTTTCCAAGTCGGAATTATCAGTCCATGACAATGTACGATCGTTTCAGAGATATTAAGGACAATTTATATTGAAATTAAACAAATACAGAGAGAGAGAGAGAGAGAGAGAATGAGAGTGAATGAAAGAGCGAGAGAGAGAGATTCGATGTGGTGACCTATACTATCTTGGAGTAGTTATCGCTATTTGACTGTAAACAAAATAAACTGATTTGTAATTATTCATTTTCTAATTTGGAAATTAATAAAGAAACAAATTAATAAAGAAAATGAATTACTTCAGGAAAGGTCATATTTGATAACAACATCAATAATGTTGACTATGGTGATGATAGTAAGCACTTCCGGTCCTACTAGGGAATGCTGGGAGCAAACAGATCGAGCATTGAGTTTAGCACGTCTAGTGTCGTTTATGTATTGCATGAGCTTTTCAGCAACAAGTCTCATATAATTGCTCTTTCCACCCTAAACCAAGTGGAACAATGATATGATCTATTAAGTTTTAACTCAGGAGAAGTCGAAAGATCCTGTATCAGAATAAAGTCGAGCGGAGAATTAGGACTGAAATTATAATATAAGGACTTTTTGGGAAGGAGAAAGTAAGCAAGAAAACCCCAGATCCCCATCAAGCCTATTCAAAAAAAAAAAAAAAAAAAAAAAAACGTCAATTACTTGGGAAAACAACGCATGGCTTACGTTTACATACATACATTTAGTTGGCTAAAACTTTCAAAAGCATGACTTCACGTCGTTAACTCTGTCTAAAGCGAGAAATCTGCACTTTTGGGAGGTATTAGCGTAGGTTACTTAGGGAACTGATAGTATGATTATAAGCACTTCCGGTCTTACTAGGGAATGCTGGGAGCAAGCGGATCGAGCGTTGAGTTTAGCACGTCTAGTGTCGTTTATGTGTTGTATGAGCTTATAGAGGACATTGGGGGTGAAGATGTAAAGAACACACGTGGGTTAAAATTTTCTGCTAGCCGCTCCAGCTACCTGAGAATGCTGGACTTTAATTAAGTCCAAAGAAGACAAAGAAGACAAACAAGACCGATTATTATATACAAACAAATATATGTATTAACAACAAGTTACAAACACATAGACAGTTATATTGAGTTTGTGTGGTGAATATTATGTGTGTGTATTGTGGTGAGTGTTCGTACGTACGTGTGTTGGTATTGTTCTTAGTGTGTTCCCAGAATTTGGGAAACGCTGTATTTTCATTTTTCATTCGCATGTGGTATTAGCTGAAATGAAGAAAGAAGAGAAAAGAATTACCTCACCTCCACGCGAGATGGGATACGGCCCAAGGCCTGAGGGGAAAAAAAGAGATCGAGGCAAAAGGTCACCCAGTATTTATAGCAAGCAGAGAGAGACCCCTTGTGAAGGATTAAGGAACTAAGTAGGAGCTAACTCCGACAAGGTTTTCAGCGGCCAGTCACGTGTAAATTATAACTATGCTATGTTCAATCTATTTATTTTTGACAATTGTAGTCTATTTTGGGACATTCAGGGAGAAAAAAGTAGTCTTTAGTCCTAAGTAAGTCGTGGCAGAGTAAAAAAAAGAGTAAAGAGAGAAAACCAAAAAAGTACGATGTCAGTTACATTAAAAATTACTTAAAATAAAAAAAAGAGGGAAATTATTTAAATGGGAAATTTAAGCCGAAAATTAAAACTTAAACTCTCAATTACCTTTGGTGGGAGATATAAAACAACAAAAGTAAGAATTCAGACGGGAAATTAACAATTGTGCATCGTGAATGTATTAATGGATATACATGTGCGTCAGGTCCAATACGCAACCTAACACTAGACGTGTGTCGTATACTGGTAAGCATTTTAAATATGAAGTGACCATCGTGATGACGAAATTTGCTTTAACAGGGAGAGAAAGTGTGCTGTAAAAAGATATGAGGGCGCAAAGTCTGTATATATATATATATATATATATATATATATATATATATATATATAAGTAATATGAAATTTAATTCTTATTCGACTTCAGTGTCGTTGCTATAAATTGCTATTCTGTATTTAGTTACTAACAAGTATAAAATGACTAACACTGTTTGACTTTTCGGATATACAGACTCACTGTTGTTTAAAAAAAGACTCAGTACAAAAAGGCTGTAAACCTTTCAGTACGATTGCACGAAAATAAAGTTTAATTTTCTTTCGAGAAGGTCATGTAACAGCGCCATTTTTCTCTGGTGACGGTTAACGACTTTGTAAAATACTTGACATATTTTTTTATATATTTCATTAATGAGTAGTTGTAGTTGATTTGGTAAAACTTATTCATTCTATGTTAACGATTTTTAAAAAGATTAATTCACCCCAAGCAATGCCACTGAGATATAAGGGGGGTACTGTGAATTAAAGAGAATAAGATGCCTTTAGAAGAAACCAGAAACCCAATCCTAACAAGTACAATTTTCAACAGACATTGGCTCTAGCTGCTCGGCTAATGAATGCCAAATGTTTCTTTATAAGAAAACGGCGAATATTACCATTATCGTCCGTCCTGGGTAAGACAATAAACTACTTCTGCGTCCTGGGTAAGACGATAAACTACATCTACGTCCTAGCTAAGACATTAAACTACATCCGCGTCCTGTGTAAGACATTAAACTACATCCACGTCCTGGGTAAGACGATAAACTACATCCCCGTTCTGGGTAAGGCGATAAACTACATTCACGTCCTGGGTAAGACATTAAACTACATCCACGTCCTGGGTAAGACGATAAACTACATCCGCGTCCTGGGTAAGACGATAAACTACATCCACGTCCTAGCCAAGACAATAAACAACATCCACGTCCTGGGTAAGACATTAAACTACATCCACGTCCTGGGTAAGACGATAAACTACATCCCCGTTCTGGGTAAGGCGATAAACTACATTCACGTCCTGGGTAAGACATTAAACTACATCCACGTCCTGGGTAAGACGATAAACTACATCCGCGTCCTGGGTAAGACGATAAACTACATCCACGTCCTAGCCAAGACAATAAACAACATCCACGTCCTGGGTAAGACATTAAACTACATCCACGTCCTGGGTAAGACGATAAACTACATCCGCGTCCTGGGTAAGACGATAAACTACATCCAACAGCAAGGACTCTGATCAGAAGGTTTTGAGGAGCTTCGAACCACCTCTTAATTGCTGGTGTTCCCAGGTCCACCCTGACCCGGTGTGATAGCACCTGTTAGGGTCTCAGCTATGGGTTAACCCCCAAATTGGGGTCAAAAAACTATGAAAATGTAAAAATAGGTTTTAATACCAGCAATAAATTTTCGACGAAAAATTATTACCAGCCATATATTATTAACAGCAATACAATTTCGAAATGAATATTACCAGCAATACATTTTTGGAAAAAAAAAATTACCAGCAATAAAAATTTTGTCGGCATTATATAACCCATTGAGGTTGATATACCGTAAAACAAGACAAAACACACCAAACCAAACCATTATCGTTACTATTATATATTTTCTAATTAATTCACCCCAAGCAAGATGATAATGCCACTAAGACGTAAGGTGTTACAAGGAATGAAAGATTTCAGAAGGAACCGAGAGCCCAATTTTAAACAGGAAACAAGGGGATAAACCACTACTTTTGTTCAAAAGACGTGGTGAACCGGTTGATAGGCAAACCTATCTGCTCCTATTGTGAGAAAAATAAATGAATACATAGTAAATGAAATTTCAGAGATTAGGCGGAGACGTTAGAAGTATAGAGTTAAAATAGACTTCAGAAGGAATTGGAAATCCAAACCTAAGCAGGAAAAAAGGAAAAAAATTCTAAACATGTTCAAAAGGCCGGGAGGAGTGTGAACCGGACTATAGGCGAACCTATCTACTCCTATTAAGCTAACCTATCTACTCCTATTACTCCTACAATGATTATAATAACTCTAAAATGCTGATATTTCTATTGCTTTACGTCATGTTCTTTTCAGGATATAGGTGAATATGACTCTCCACAGATTTTTTTTACTCAGTAATTTTCGATACTAGATATAGTAACTCAAGGTGGTAGCAATTGGGCGTCACCGATAGTAGCGATAAAGAAACTTGACGGGGATTTAAGGATTTGTGGTGATTATAAGATTACAAGTCGTAAATCACCAGATATGTTCAGACACTTTCTTTGCCAAATATCGAAACTGCGAGTCACGAATTAGCAAAAATGGATCACTTTGCAAAAATTGATCTCAAGGCAGCATACAAGCAAATAGAAATTGAGAAGAAATTCAACGAAACCACCACAACAAACACCCCTATAGACTTTCTAAGATGGACTCGTCTATCGTTTGGGGTAAAGATTTCGAGCGATGTTTTTCAAAAAAACAACTGAAAGAGTCTTATTAGGAAAAATAAAAAATATAATAATATACGAGGAAGATATATGTGTAGGGGGCAAGAACTGAAGAAGAATTAAAATAAAAAACAGAGCCAATTTTAGTGAGATTATAAAAGGTAGGCATGACTGTAAACAAAAACAAATGTAATTTTGACTGTAAGAAGATATCATATTTAGGATATCAAATATCGAAAGAAGGCAGATCACCTGACGAGAGATTAACAAAGAAAATAACAGAAATAGCTGCTCCAACAAATAAAAACGAATTAGAATCCTTTGTGCGTTGAATAATTTTTTATAATAAATACGTACCAAGATGCCGCTATATAATAGAGCCATTTGAAAAATTACGCCAAAAAAAAATGAATTTAACTAGACACAAAAGCAAACTATCGCTTTTGAAACACTGATGAAAATACTGAGGAACAAACCAATAATAAAAGTTTTTGATCTACAAAAATAAGTAACGTTAACTACTGATTCGGGTGAAAAGGCGATTGCTGCTATCCTATCACAAGAAGAACACCTAATCATGTATATATAAAGAAAGTTAACGTCAGCAGAAATTAACTACTCAAATATTGAAAAAGAAGCACTAGCGATTGTATGAAGCATGAAAAGGACACGAAAAAAAAATTCTTATTGAAATCGAACCACAAAAAAATTAGAATTACTATTTATCCCGAGAAAAGAATTGCCAAAAGTCACTAAAGAATTTCAAGACGGGCAATATAAATAATGGCATTCATTTTTTGATATAGTATACGTAAAAGGAGACACTATCCCTCTCGTAGACGCTTTATCAAGATTACACTTCACGAATGAAACAGAAGAAAAACAGGAAAATACTGAAGATAAAATAATACACTGGGGAGAAACGGATGTTCTTCCTCTAAATAGACTCAAAATAGAAACAAAGCAAGACCCAATATTAAGCAGAATATTAGAGAAAATAAGAAATGAAGCAATTGTCCGATGGCAGAGCGACCTTTTGTGAAACCATGGGTAGGGTCCACATGGATCACGCACATATCAAAGATAAGGGATTGTTCTTAGTATTAGTGGACTCATATTCAGGATGGCCAGAGGTTGTCAGAGTAAAAGACAGAAAAGCCACCACAATAAAGCAAGTACTAAGAACTACATACTCAAGGAATGGAGTTCCCCAGACAATAGTCACCAACAATGCATACGAATTTTGCGATGAGAACTTATGTGCGTGATTGAAACTGATTGAATGCATCCTATACAAGACACCACCATATCTGCCACAATCTAATAGCATCGCGGAAAGAATGGTACAAACGGTAAAAATAGGATTAAAAGCATTCTCACCGCTTAATGAAAGCATAGAAGCGTATCTACCAAAAATGCTTCTCAGTTACAGATCCATTCCGTATGAGGGAAGAAAACTGAGCCCTTCGGCATTAATGAGAAGACAAATCGGAGCCTCCATAACTATGTCCTTTGCAATGAAAGAAAAGGTATAGAAAGAATAAGGAGGCTAATCCAGAAGAGGCAAATTTCCTGATACAAAAAGGACACAATACGGCTATACTGGAGAAAAAGGGACAAAATATAATAGCACATGCAGATCAGTTCAGAAGCAGAAAAGAACTGGATGATGTAGAAATGGAAGATCAAGAACAAGAAGAGACAGAAAGTTACAAAAATGGAATAGAGCAGGAAATGGAAGAAAGTTGCTATTCAGGACACGGAGAACTGTACTATGACTACTACTACGCAGACATAACACCTACTAACAAAAGTGATGGAAAGAAAAAGAAAAAAGACTCTAATTGAATTCGGTTAGATATAGATATATAAAACTTCTAAAAAAATAAATCTGATATTCCCAAAAAACCCTCGTTCGTACGCATGCGTAGTTGAAAGCAACAAAACAAATTTAGTCCGAGGATGTACTGAAGGATGAAACGCGTCACAAGTAAACTTTTTGCACTTTATCATACATATTCCCATATATATATATATATATATATATATGTGTGTGTGTGCGTGTGTGCGTGCGTGTGTCTGCACATGTGTTTGCGAAAGGAAAGAGAAACTTCTACGTACTTTACGTAATTGTCTGTCTATCTATCTATCTATTATTATTACTACTACTACTATTATTATTATTATTATTATTATTGACTTATTATTAAGACGACTTTTGGAATTCTAGCAGTTTCAATTATTACATGAATTCTGCGTAAATACTTTGCCCTCTTCCGCCGTACTCTTCTTCCTGTTAACAACTGAGGTTGCACTTTCGGCAATGACCGTTTTTTTACCAGTTCCTTTTGTTACTTTCAGGCAAACGCGTCATTCAAAGGTCAGAGATTTGGCGCAGGCGTCGAAGTTTCGCAGCAGAAGTTGCAGTCATAAAAATAAGCATAACAAAATATAGACAATGCATCCGACAGACAACGACAGCCTTGTTTTGTTGTTCGTTTCTGTCATTTCGTTTGTTATTCTATTCCAGGTTTTGTATTGTTTTTTGGGTTTTCTTTTCGTTTTTTTTAAGTTTATCTCCATTTTTTTTATCTACGAGGTCACAGCATAATTCGAATTTGAATTTTTTTTTCTTTTTTTTTTTTTTTGTTTCGCGCGTATATTTCCGTCTTTTTTCTATCTGCTTTCTTTCTTACTTTCTTTCTTTTGGTCATATTTACTCTCTTTGTTTCTTTCTCGTTTTCCTTCTTTTAGAGATTCATTTCTTTCTTTTCTCTTTCTTTCTTTTCTTCCGCATTCGTTCTTTCTTTTCTCTTTTTTCTTCTCCTGTCCTTCCTTCTTACTTTTTTCCCCTCCTATTTTCTACTTTTTCATTTTCTTATTATCTTCCTTAATTCATTCATTATTATTTCTTTCATTGTCCCAATCATCTTTCTCCTTGAGTTGTTTGCCACTGAGATTCATTCGCCTTGGGGTGAACCTTCCCAGTAACCCGCCCTCTCAACACCAAGCTATGATGCTAACCTATTCATGGACAGAGATGCACAGCGCATCAGCCTCTAGAGAACATATCCGTCTGGCTATAGTCGGGCAATTTTTTGCGTTAACAACTCCATTCTGAAGATGCTGGTGACTTAACGATTAACAGCCCGGAGAATGGAATTGGTAAACCAAACTCAAAGTCTTACTGGAATATTTTGCATTTAGTTCACACTAATTGTTGTAATCTAGGGAAAGTTACTGAATAGAATAATCACATGAAGGTTGGTAATGAACGATAATACTTAGGACAAGAACAACACATACAAGATTCACCAGCGGCGCGTAGAAGAAGTAGTCAAGTGCTAGAAGTGAATTAAGTGAATTTCACAATGAATCTCCAACTGCGGGATATCTACCAACCACCCCACGCGGTCAGATGTGGCACAAGGCCGAATTTAATGTAGGGTATCGGAGCCCTTAGGCTCAGCCAAAAATTCCCCGTAGACCCCGTATAAAACGGGGTCGGGTAGCTGTTTCTCGAGACGAGACCCTGCTTTTCGATATCGCCTCGTCTGGGGATCCGCTATGCCCGGAGGCAGAGAGTTTGACCAGCACAGCTGGGAACGAATCTCCTACTGCAGACCAACATACAGTATTTACTACTGTATTTATGTGAATGGCGACATAGCCATTATCGTCCGTAGATATGCTACAACACTTATGCACTTGAGAAAGGTAAGAATTAATTTCTCATTTAAGATATGGAAAGTTAGTGACCTTTAGCCTTGCCGGATTGATACAACTTGGACGTTCAATAATAGCATGTCAGGGATCGTTGCTTGCTGATTATGTTGCCATCTAACCTGTTGCGTGACCCTTGGAGGTCCATTGCCTGGAGAGATTCCGTGAACGGAAACACTTGTCATGACATCTGAATGATCTAATGCAGAGGTCGGCAGCCTTTTGCTATGTGTCGACTTAGGCTTTTAAAATCATTCAGTGGGCCAACAGCATACGTATTTTTATACAAGTCAAGGTCAATATACCTGTTCTACAATATATTCCATATAGTAATATATAGTATATATACTTTAGTATATATTAAAATTTAAACAACTAAATATCTTCTTTGCGTTGTAGTAGTTATTGGTTCGGACTTCGCTGTACGGATGCATTTGTTTTGGGATGATAGTAGGATTCGAGTGGAGCGTAGACTCCATGTGGTCACAGATCCAACAAAGCTCTGTGCAGGCTGATGGCCGTTTTATAATATTGTGAGGTATGTTCACGCGGCATGGGCTGGATATGCTGTGCCTCAGTCCATGATCTCTTTACGCTCCCCCTAACGATGGTTTGTTCCAGCAGGATGTTCCTCACCATCGGGCCGGATTTATCCAGAATTGGTTTGTGTAGCGTTCTGGAGACTTCCGTAGAATGGTGCAGTAGCAATTTTTGTTCGAAAAACAAGCCCCATAAAACATTTCTGGGACACGTTGAAGATGCTCATTCGCACGCAGAACCTGCACACCCGTGTCATGACTTTTTAGTACGTTCAAAAAAAAAAAAAAAAAAAAAACAGCCTGATGTAGAAATTCATTTGCGGCTGCGTGCCATTGGAAATTCCTTAGCGTGCCACGGGTGTCATGCATGCCGTAGGATGCTGACCAGATCTAAGGAATCAGGGGAAGTATCCATATCCACTGTTTACTGAAGGGATTACCATTTAAAATCTTTATCTTTATAAGTCGACAAATAGCAAAAGGCTGCCGACCTCTGAATTAGATCATTCAGAGGTCATGCCAAGTGTTTCTGTTCAAGGCATCTCTCCAGGCAATGGACCTCCAAAGGTCACGCGACAGGTTACATGGCAACAGCTATCCGACACCTTTTTATACGGGTTCTACGGGAAATTTTGGGCTGAGCCTACGGGCTCGGATACCCCATATTAAATTTGGCCTTGTGCCACATCTGACCGTGTGGGGCGATTGGTAGATATCCCGCAGCTGGAGATTCATTCGGATCCTACTATCATCCCAAAACAAATGCAAACATACAATGAATCCTACAATCAGCCCCAAACAATGCAACCGCGGCTCATCGTAACGGTGACCGTGAAGGGTGCTGAGTCATGTCTCATGGTATTAACAGATGTAACATGGAAGCTAAAGTACGTTGAACTGACCTCCTGATATATCCTGCACTGAAAAGAGGCTGTCATTTGAATCAATTCCGCGAGACGTCTTTTGTCATGGTTCTAAAGCACCTACTGTCGGATATTCTGCAATCCATGCTGGGAGGTGATTCCTTCTATTCGGTATTCCAGATTGCCAAATGACCCCGTACATCAAAGGATATTACCACAATTAAAAAAAACGGAATCATTCTATTCGTCTGTCGTCTCTACTACGTCCCATTCGAGCATCGATAATTCACGTCGCCTGACCTTGAATAAACTAACCGAGTTTCACACTGACTCAGCACATGTCATAGCATAACTGATATAGGTTTGGACATTTTTCTGACATCACGGTATAGTGATGGCACCAACCATTACCTTTATATGCGTGACTTTTGCCACGTTTGCGTGATATGAGATGGATGATATGGATGGAAACAATAAATGAAATCAGAAAAAAAAATAATAAAATATTGAAGAGACAGAAATTGTCGATATTGTTCGATAAAACGAGTTTGAAAGAATTCTTGCTGTTTAAATGTTGTGACCAAGTATTTGGTTAAAAATAAGAGGTTGCAGATAAATATTGTATTGAACAATAAATAAAACAGAAGTGTTTTACGCGACTTGGGAGTGTGTGTCGGTTGACCAGCGTTCAGTCTATATCACCGTTAATATTTAACACCCCCACCAGGAGGGATATATGTGGCAAAAGGCCGAGTAACGTGGGTCATACAAGCCCGCAGGCTCGGCCAAAAAATCCCCGTAGAACCTGCATAAACGAGTTCGGATCTGTCTACCTCCCCGGACGAATCTCTGCCCTTCGGCACAGCCTAGTCCGGGTTCCTCTCTGCCAAAAGCAGTGATTTAGACATGAGTTGTGAACAGTCACAGCCTCGGTAGAACAGTCTATCATTGTTAATATTTAACAGACCCACCACGAGGGATATATGTGGCACAAGGCCGAGTTTAATGTGGGTCATCCGAGCCTGTAGGCTCGGCCAAAAAAAAATCCCCGCAGAACCCGCATAAACGGGTTCCGGTCTATCTACCTCCCCGGATGAAACTTTGCCCTTCGGCACAGCCTCGTCCGGGTTCCTTTCTGCCAAACGCAGAGTGTTCGACAGGAACTGCGAAAAGTCACAGCCTCGGTAGAACAGTCTATCGCTGTTCCCCCGAGGCTTACTTTTCTTACTACTAAGTGGAAGAGTCCATAATAGACTCATTAGAGGGAAGACACTACGACATTAAATAAACCATATATATATATATATATATATATATATATATATTTAAAAACTTAAGAAATCAATAATTACGCTACATTGGTTTCAGCCTTTCGTTATCCTCAGGCGATAAGGGCCAAATGATTTCCTAATGCTTTATTTAATTGTAGACGCACAACATGAAGTGTAATATAAAGCGAGGAGAAAAGCGGGTCTCCTTGTCTTATCTAACTCTGAACAATAACTGTTTTATAACTGTTTTATAATATATTATATATATATATATATATATATATATATATATATATATATATATATATATATATATATATATCAAATCCTCCTAATTTCTATCACTTGTATATCCTTGCTTGAACCGGCTTCTAATGCTCTGGATGGAGCGGCTTGGGGAAAGTAGCCGTGGCTCGTGGGACCACAGTCCTATGAGTAAAAGGGAAACTTGGATGAGTTCCACCACAGAATATGTGATCGAGCGGCGCTATATCGATTCTGATTTGCTACCTGTCGTCCGTTTGTACAGTTGGTATGACGTTTGCCTGATAACGTAACTGTCCGGGTTTCAATTCTCGGGAGTGAATGCGTACTGCTGATGAGTCCCAAATATAGGACGAAACAGCCGTTCAGGACATTCTGTTGAGCTTTCTTCTAGACTCAATGAATTACTAATTGTAATTATCTCAAATCCTCCTAATTTCTATCATATATATATATATATATATAGAGAGAGAGAGAGAATTGATTCAATCCCATATATTTTTTGTTTAAATGTTAAATTGATACTTATATTTTAGTAGACCCTCTGTTTTTACTTTTTTTATTTATTAAACATTATATTTATTTATTTACTGGTCTGAATATTCGAGAAATTTTGTTAGACCGGTCGATGTAAATAAATAAATATACTGTTTAATAAAAAATAAAAAAAACACAGCATCTATTGAAATATGAGTATACATTTAAAAATAAAAGGTGTAAACAAATAAGTTAAACATATATATATATATATATATATATATATATATATATATATATATATATATATAAGCCTAATCATTAGCTGGAAGATAATCACAAAAGCTAAGCCATGCATTGGAAAGGGAGACAGATGTAACTTGTGTTCTTTGGAGAAGCTTATTATATAAAAACACTTAAATAACCCCAATGTGCTGAACACGAGGTCCAAATTAATATCTACATGTATACCTAAATCCAAGCACCTGCTCAAACACATTGACCCCGATTAAAAGAGATTGCAAAATAGATTATACGAATATTAATATGCAACATCTTTTAATATTCTTAGAACCCATCATTAATAACATTTCCTATATATCTATGTACATATGCAATCCAACATTGCTGTACTCGATTAATTTATATAGTAATAATATAATTTAACCTAGGTGTTGTGGAATAATGCATAATAGGCACGCATAATCTTGCCTTACATAAATTACCTTCAGATACATTTTCCCTCAGCTACAATCTGCAACAATACAAATTATTAATATTTAATTCTAATATTTTACGCAAGAATAATTAAATAAACAAGTTTTAACACACAATTTTGAATCATCGCTACGGGAAAGCGGACTCCATAACAGGAAGTCAGAATATTTCAGCACCTAAAGATTGCATGAACTGCATGAAACTCCGAGTCATACTATGGACGTTGGATATTATGCATATTCACTAATATATATATATATTAAAAGGAAGAGAGAAACCGCAAACGTTTTTGGTTGTAATGTGGATTTTTAAAAAAATATTATGCTTTATTTTCCATAATTTTGCTACACGTGTTTCCGATCTCGCAACCGTCATCAGGCAAAGAGTGGAGATTTCCACATATTATTAAAAATAATTAATTTTTTTCTTTATGTTTTTCGGTGTTAAATATTCTCGATATGAGATATTCTCTTTTTTGTGGGTTAGTGTGATCCAAACGTCTTTCTTGAACTGGCAGTGAAAAGTTCTGCGTGAAGGGTTATAAAACAATTAAGATTCGTTCGAGAAATGATGGAGTAGTTATCGGCATGCTTATCTTTTAATGACCCCTGTGTGTTCTTAGTTCTATTTCCATTTTCGTGTGCTTTTGTCAGCATGCGTGTATATATGTGTATATCCCCTCTCCATATATACACACTGTCTCACTACGAGGAATCAGTGAACACATCTGTACACCCACACCGACATACACACACACACACACACACACAGGGAGAGGATATACACACATATACACGCATTTGTGCTTTATTTTCGTTTTTTATTTTATATATTTATTTATTCTTTTCGGTTTTCGATGTTTTTACTAAAGTAGTAAAAAAAATTGGAGATTTGCTTAGGTCGCTTATTTAATAGTTTGTTTTAGTCTGGGAAGATACAGCTATTTATTCGTCCATTTTTCTTTTTATTGATTGCTGTAGTTTATTCTAATATGTTGGCGGGTACAGATTTTAACTTATCTATTATTTTATTTATTTGGATGGATTATTTTAATTTGTTTTTGCTTATTTATGTTTATTTTTATTAGTCCTAACAGTAACTTTTATCCTACAAAAATAGTAAATACGCGAACGGCGCAATGCTTTCTCAGTATATCTGGGAAATTAAAAACAAAACGCAAATCACACCCCAAAAATGTATATAAAAGTGAACATAGAAGTCAACACTCAGAGACGTCAGACTGTTTCATGCCAGACGCAATCATCAGGCCTGATGATTTACATTTATATTTACACACGCTCAATCTCTGATAATGAGCACTTTATTCCATAAATAAAAGCACACCTTAAAACTATATGTCTTCATATATATATATATATATATATATATATATATATATATATATATAGAGAGAGAGAGAGAGATGAAGAAATATAGTTTTAATATATATAAGCTGTTTCATGCTGGACGCAATCATCAGACGGCGTGACGATTGTGTTCAGCATAAAACTGCTTGTCGCTTCTAAGTGTTGACTTCAATGTTCACTTTTATATTTATATTTACATATGCTCTATCTCTGATATTGAGCACTTTATCCCATAAATATAGCATACCTTAAAACTATATATAGTCTTAAGATGTGCTATATTTATGGGATGAACAGACTGTCGCCTCTAAGTGTTGACTTCTATGTTCACTTTTATAGATAGATAGATAGATAGATAGATAGATAGATAGATGGATAGTGGAAAGCTAAATATAAATAATCTTTGTTTTTAAAATGTACATGGTGCGAAAATATTCTCCCAATGCATGTGGTGAAAAAGCAATTTCTTTAACGCACGTGGCAATGTAGAGAAGGTGGTTGTTTTTTTGTTATATTTACATGTTGTACTTAAGATTTCTCCATATTAATTTTTAATTGAGTTCAGCTCTTTTAATAGGGTACTGTACTAGGGTTGGTAAGTTAGGATTGTTTTAGTAGTGATCCTGTCTTGATATCATCTGAGAATTGTTAAAGTAATTACCCCGTTGCTACATGTATTTGTAGTGTAAGAGTAATTCTTTTCTCTTTTTGTAGGCTGAAAATGAAACAAATAAAAACATACAACGATATAACATAAACAATAATAAAAACTTGAGACACTTACATAAATAGCAAGAATTTGTATTTTCTTTTTATGATGTAAATTACAAGATATTGGTATGGGGTGTGTAGATATGTTCTCAATGTCTTTTGATTAAAAGTCAGTGCTTACTTGATTTGGTTCTGAAAATTACGTTTGTGAGGATGGCGTTTGACATCGTCTTTTTTCGATCTTCACGGAGCGCTGGCAAAGACCTGAGTTCCTGTACTACTACCACTTGTCTATTCTACTACTATGGGCACCCTAATCTACTCTACTGTTTGGTGGTGGTGGTCTTGAGGGTTAGGATGATGAAATATCTTTCTTTTCTATCATCACTGATGACAAGGTTACTTTTAGAATGATGAAATATCATAATTCCGGACCATAAATATATATATATATATATATATATATATATATATATATATATATATATATATATATATATATATATAAACTTGGCTCAATACAACGCAATACAAATTAGGGAAATGGCAAGGAAGGTGTTTCATCAATCTTTTAACTAGGGATAGTCTGAATGTACCCAGTATTCAAAAACCTGGGTTCTTTGTTTGCTCCCAGAATGAAGCCATAGTCACTTAACATTGGACCAAGAAAACCAAGCGAAGCTTTTTTGACCAACGAATTAAAAAGAATTAAATTTTTCGGGTTTATCACTAAATATCGTCCCAAAAATGTAAGTACAATAATTCTTCACCACGCGAAAAGTCACGTGTCCAAACTTCTGCTAGCCATGTGATGTCGGCAAACTTCTGAAAATAAAATGATATGCCACTTATGACTTTCTTCACCAAAGAAAGCACAATCATCGGCTCTTATTCTATCTGATTGATGTTGAAATTATTCTAAGACATCAAAAGCCGTCGACACGGTATATTTTGCAAAAAAAATCCCTATATTGCAAGACAATGTACTTTCACATAAATGCAATGTCTTACAAATAGAAGAAATTTTTTGGCTACGAAATTCGTCCCAACTCCCCGCCAGTTCTACTGGTCTGGACATATTATGATCTCTATACTTTCTCTTCTACAGGGTACGATGGGGAAATTGTCACCATTTTATATTTTTAATTTCGCGCATCGTTTTTTTGTTTTTTTGTGCACTGCACAATATAGTAAAGTTGCCCTGGGTTAAGAAGGTGGCAGCTGGAAGGATCTATGCTTGGCAACAGAACTCTGCACAATGCCACACAAGCAGGAGAACCCCGTCATTGCTGTCAGACAATTTCTGCGACTACATCACATCTGGCCACCTTTGTACCCAGGCTGCAACCCCCTTGATTATTGTGTCCGGCGCAATTGAGCGAGAGACCAACAAAATTCCTTGTAACACCAAAGATGAACTGAAGACAAGGATTATGACAACATTCACTAAATTAAACTAATTAAAGAGACCGTCCAGAAGAGTTGCAGGAGATTCCGAAGTCGTCCGAAGGCCGTGGTTGAAGTCAATGGCGATTTTATTGAATAAATTTACTCTTTATTATTTCAAGATATTTTTGTGTAATTTAGATGACAATTTATGCATCGCACCCTATATATATATATATATATATATATATGTTAAGACATTTTTATGTTTATACATTTTTTTTTATAGATACACATATTTAAGTAAATGCTCTGTTTATAATAAAGAGTATTAACAACATTTACCAGCCTGAATGTCCGCGAAATTTTCATAGAAAATATTCGTCCTCCGACAGGAATCGAACCTGTATCCTATACAGAACCGTCATATAGCCTGACGTGCCTTATCCGATTGAGCCACAGAGGATCATTCGGTTAGCAAGGTCGATTTTACTGCTTTTAAACTACTATCTTCCATGAATCTCTCGCGTACATTCATATCTGCTCAATGCGTATCCAAATGTAAATATATATGTATAGGAGAGTTGCAGATAGATATATTAATACACAACAGACTGACAGATATTAACTGACTGGGATAGATAGATAGATAGATAGATAGATAGATAGATAGATAGATAGATATGAACCGAATTATATATAAACACACACAAACACACACACCGGGTGTAACAGAAAATTGTCCAAGTTTTAAATTAAGCTTTGAACTGTTATCTTAGAAATGAATTTAAAAATAACTGGAATTCTCTGAGTTTTTATAACACTATTAAACTCTACTTTGAACAATAAGAATGTATTTACATCTAAGTTGAAATGATGACCCCTCTTGCTGTTGTGACCTCCTGATCCGGTTTTCCTCTCCACTGTTCCCTCTTAAACTTATTCATTGTTCTCTTTATGCTTCTTGGATGGACTTTGAAGATGGAAGCCAGAGTATGAATGTTGGTACAATTACTGAAGGCTTGAATGATCGTTTTCCTCTCACCATTGCTCAGTTGAGAAGACAAGTGGGTCAGATACAAAACGATTTTATCCTGTTATCTTTCTAACTGATTAACTCAAAGGGTTTTACAGTAATTCTTACCACAAATAGTGTCAAGATGGCTAAATGCTTTATCTGAAAACCTGGAAAAAAGAAACTCAATTAGTTTAGTGTTTTTTTTTTTAGATATTAAACTTTTTGTGGGATGGACAATTATCCGATGCTGTTGCACGATTTGGACAATCTTTCTGTTACACCGGGTATGCATATATATATATATTATAAATTAATTGATTTAAAATATTTTTTTTCGCTACACAGTTCCAACCATGTTTCAAAAATAGAAGTTAAAAAACCCGAATTTAATTTTGCAATTAAATTAAAAGCATTAGTTCCATTTCATTTTCAAGCGAAAAATTTACATTGAGCACTATTTTGTAAAAATAAAAATATCTATAAGAACACCGGATTTTATATCTTACTGTTCTTTCTTTTTATATATATATATATATATATATATATATATATATATATATATATATATATATATATGAAGAAATATAGTTTTAAGGTGTGCTATATTTATGGGATAAAGTGCTCAATATCAGAGATAGAGCGTATGTAAATATAAATATAAAGAGAACATTGAAGTCAACATTCCAGAGGCGACAGGCTGTTTCATACTGACACAATGAAACAGCCTGTCGCCTCTGAGTGTTGACTAACATTCTCTTTTTATTTATTGTGTGTGTGTGTGTGTGTGTGTGTGTGTGTGTGTGTGTGCGCGCGCGCGCGCAGAGACAAATAGACAACAGACCAACCTATATTAATTGACTGGGATAGATAGATAGATAGATAGATAGATAGATAGATAGATAGATAGATTTTGTTTATGCAATTTTGACCTTTCGAGAAAGGCGTCGACCAAAAAACACTGTTTACATCGGGTCGTGACATAGAGAGTGAAATAGAAAAAGAGAGTATAAGGTAAGAAAGAGAGAGGGAGTGGGGATAAGACTGATTTTTAAAAAAAAAAAGAGATGCAAAAGAAAAGAGCTAAGAACAAGAAGAGAGAAAAGGATGCAACCAAAAGAATGGAAGGAGATTGTAGCTTAAATATGAAAGATTCAAATAAGTGGGTGAAGAGTGAGAGAGAAGTATAAGGAAAGAAAAGCGGAGGTTAAAGAAGAGAGGAGAAAAGAATGAAAGTGGAAAAGGGAGGAAATTGTGAGAAGAACAGAGAGAGAGAGAGAAGAGAAATAAACCAGTAACAAGAGAGATAAAGAGAGACTAAGAGTTTGTGCATGTACGTATCCGTGTGCGTGTGTGTGTGAACGTCGGGGAGACGTGTACGCGAATAATACTGGGTAGACTGAAAACAAGGGAAATGAGAAAGAATGTAAAATAATAGGGAGAAAAAGAAAATGTCAGACTCGTAAAGAGGGGTAATTTTAAAATGAAAAAATAAGTGAGAAGGAAAGAAAGTGAAGATGATAAAAGGAGGAGTCAAAATGGTAGGGGGAGGAAGACAAAGAAGAGAATAAGAAGTAGTGGAGGTAATAGGAGAAAAATATAATGGAGAAATTGGAGAGAGAGGGAAAGACAAAAAGGATTTGATTAACATGGAGAAAAGTTCGAGCAACGCAGGAAAAAAATCAAAAGAGAAATGATGGCCAGGAGGGGAAATTTATAACTAAAGAGAGAGGGGGAGAGAAAACAGAAAAGAAAGGTAGTAACAAAAGAGCGAGAGAAAATTAGGAAAATAAAGAGAAAGAAAAAGAAGGAACTAAAAGAAAAAAAAACAAAGAAATAACTAAGTAAAAAAGAAAAAAGAAAAGTAAGAAAGAAAAGAATAATAAGCTCAAAAGAAAGAAAGAAAGAAAGAAAGAAGGTAAATAGATAAAACAGAATAAAAGAAAGACAAAATAGAAAAACAACCCCCAAAGAAAAAGAAGCAAGAAAGAAAGAAAATAAATAAATAAAAAGAAAAATTTAAAGTAAGAAAGAATAGAAAAACAAACACGAAAGAAAGAAAGAAAGAAAGAAAGAAAGAAAGAAAGAAAGAAATAAAGAAAGAAAGAAAGAAAGAAAGGAAGAAAGAAAGAAAGAATGAATTAGGTGTAAGAAAGAAAGAATTGGATGAAAAAAGAATTGGGTGCAAGAGAGAAAGAAAGAAGTTAAGAATTGTGTGTAAGAAAGAAATGGATGAAAAGAAAGAAAGAAAGAAAGAAAGAAAGAAAGAAAGAAAGAAAGAAAGAAAGAATGAATGAATTGGGTTGTAAGAAAGAATTGGGTGAAAGAAAGAAAAGAAAGAAAAGAAAGAATAAAAAAAGAAAAGAAAGAAAGAAAGAAAGAAGAAAGAAAGAAAGAAAAGAAAGAAAGAAAGAAAGAAAAGAATTGGTGTAAGAAAGAAAGAAAGAAAAAAAGAAATGAATGAATTGGGTGTAAGAAAGTAAATTGAAAGAAAGAAAGAAAAGAAAAGAAAAAGAAAGAAAGAAAGAAAGAAAGAATTGGGTGATAAAAAGAAAGAAGAAAGAAAAAGAATGAATGAATTGGGTGTAAGAAAGAAAGAAAGAAAGAAAGAAAGAAAGAATGAATTGAAGTAAAAAAGAAAGAAAGAAAGAAAGAAAGAATGAATTTGGGTGTGAAAAAAAAAGAAAGAAAAGAAAGAAAAAAGAATGAATGAATTAGGGTGTAAGAAAGAAAGAAAGAAAGAAAGAAAAGAAAAGAAAGAAAAAGAAAGAAAAGAAAAAGAATGAATGAATTGGGTGTAACGTCAAAGAAAAAAGAAAGAAAAAGAAAAAAATTGGGTGAAAGAAAAAAAGAAAGAAAGAATGGAATAAAAGAAAAGAAAGAAAAGAAAAGAAAGAAAGAAAAGAAAAAGAATTGGGTGTAAGAAAGAAAGAAAGAATTGAAAAATGAATTGAAAGAAAAAGAAAGAAAAGAAAGAAAGAAAGAAAAGAAAGAAAAGAAAAGAAAAGAAAAAAGAAAGAATTGAAGAAAAAGAAAGAAAGAAATTGGGTGTAAAAAGGAAAGAAAAGAAATGAATGAATTGGGTTTGTAAAAAGTAGGAATTGGGTGAAAGAAAGAAGAAAAGAAAGAAAAAAGAAAGAAAGAAAGAA
>CAHIKZ030000402.1:4430000-4440000 GCA_903632075.3 Acanthosepion pharaonis | reverse complement strand
GAAAGAAAGAAAGAAAAGAAAATGCAAAGAAAGAAAAAAGAAAGAAAAGAATGAATTGGGTGTAAGAAAGAAAAGAAAGAAAGAAAAATGAAAGAAAAGAAAAGAAAGAAAAGAAAGAATGAATGAATTGGGTGTAAAAAAAAAAGAAAAAAAAAGAAAAGAAAGAAAGAAAGAAAGAAAGAAAAGCAGTCTGGTCACGTTCTTCCTCCGCATGAAAGGAAGTCTCGATTTTTCAATTTATTCCATTATCCGAAACGACGTCATGATAAATAACAGTAAAAGGAAACGATGGGGAAATGGCTGTGTGGTTGTGGAATCAGAATTCAGGCAGAGGAAAAGATAAAAATGCTGGTGGTAAGCGGAGAGACTGAACGAATTGGGACAGCATCCGCGCTTACAAGACTTTTGACATTTTACTTTCGAAATTTTAAAAAAAAAGTATTTTGAGCCATTGATTATAGAGCGTTTAATACTGCAGGGATTTCACTACAGGAATTTCACTGATCACTAGGTCAGCAATTGCCAAAATGGGGCTAATTACATACAAAGGGATTATTTGTGGGTTTTTTTCCAGGCGTTAAATGAAACCTACAATAATTCGGTTTTATATTCAACTAATGAAAATGTATTGTTTCTAATAGTTTTGTTAATTTGTTCAATTTTCTTTTATAAATGTCTAATATTTTCAGTAGTCAGACTAGAAGATGGAGGTCGGTTCACTCAGACAGGGTCCTTGTTTTGAACGTCTTTTGAGACATCAAGTAGAAATCATCCAATCTATTGCTATAGACGCAGGGGAAATGATCGGTTCATTGTCCCCCCACTCACTGTTATACTCTATCTTTACAAAATCCAGATCAGACCAAAAACGGAGTGTTGCTGCCGTGTTTGTGCTGGAGCTGACTATTCCTCACTTGACTGTCTTGATTTCAAAAGTATCGACGCGGCCTTGTGAGTAATGAACTACAACTTCTTTTCCCCACAGACGAAACTTTGCGAACCTCTATCACTATTAACCTGGCAGGTGTTGCGATGAGTTACATTCCTTAGTCCCGCCAGCTCTAACCTTTACAATTGGGACCTGCCATACTACGTACAAAAGTGTGAACCGTCGCCTTGTATTCCAATAGTAAGAAGTAAGTTACATTCGAACAAATTCTTCCCAATGACTGTTTTGTGGAACAGACTCCCGGTGGGATGTTTTCTCACTCTCGACAATCTTAGGGTCAACCCTTCTCTTTCCTGCATAACCCATGAATTACACTTCTCTTGAGCCTTGTATAGTGTGAACATTCGTATAAAAAAGACACATGGCCCAGTTGATAAAAGGGTTGGTTGGATCCATTGACTTGACCCAAAGAGTTGTAAGTTCGATATCTGACTAGTGCAGTGGTGAACAAAAACTTGGAGAGCTGAATTAAAGGGAGATAACTGAGACACCCGGAAGAGGCATGGCGCGTGGAACTAGAACCAAATAAACGTTTCAGTTCGAAAAATTCCAATCACCTGAAGAAGTCCGGAGTTTACAACGACCGAAACGTCATGAATATGACAATAAAGATGAGTACAACAGTCTGATCAATGTAAATAATATAAATAATTACAATACCTCATCTCAGAAATATAGACGCATATAGAAGAAGGCCGGAGTGTACAACGGCTGAAACGTCGTGAATATAGCAATAAAGATGAAGACAACAGTCCGAACAATGTAAATAATATAAAAGACCAAAAATGGAGTATTGTTGCGACATTTGATCTGAACTGCTCAATCCTCACTTTTCAGTCTTGGTAGAATTCAAAATCGTTTTCGCTGTTATAGTGAGGAGGGGGCTTAATTTCCACTGTACAATCTTTTCCCCCCACATACACAATGTTGCAAGCCTGTCACTACTCTATCCCTATTGACATGGCAAGTGTTCAGGTGAGCTCCACTCTTTCATTCCACCAGTTAAGACCATTACAGCAAGGACATGCCATATGCTCCACTCAGCTTTTCCTCCAAGAAATGCCTCTTTGTCGAACAGAGATCTGTGTGGGTGCTTCCCCATCTCTTGTAAAGATAAAGCATTGCAAAAGATACTTTCTCAAGTGATAGAATGAGCTAACAATTTTTCCATCTTTGGACCAAATAGTTTAGGAGCGGACATTTCATCACCCCCGACTCAACATCGCTTATTTAACTTTTCATCACACCTACAATGGAAATTCTTAGTCAAAGAGGAAAAGAAAAATTTGCACATGAAAGACATTTATTTGTATTTGAAAAGTTTCGTAAAAGAGACAGCAATATAAAATGTTAGTGTAACGAAGGCTCTCGGTGCAATGCAAGAATTCATACGAAGTTTGGAGCAGCTATCAAGGAAGAAAAGAAGCATTCACACAATTTGTCAGCGGCAAATGTCGAACCCCGATCCCCTAAATTGAAGAAGTCTATGAAGACAAATGAAAGAATTTTGCAGATTGTTTCTTCTTTTTCCCAAAGATCTCCAACTGAATATTTGAGGGAAACTGCAAAAAAATTTTAAGAATTTTTTTAAATTAAAAATAAAGTCATGCATTAAAAATGATCCTTAATAATTTACTTTTATTTGTTTTTAAAAAATCGCCCCCTAAATTTCATAGTTTGCATGTCGTTGAGTTGTCCTCGCGCTGAGTAGGTCGGTGGTGTTGTCCTGGAGTTGTGTTGTCACGGAAATGAGTAGGCCGGTGTTGAGTCGGTGGTGTTGAGTCGGTGATATTGAGTCGGTTGTGTTGAGCCGGCGGTCTTAAGTCGGTGGTATTTGGTCGGCGATGTTGAGTCGGCGGTGATGAGTTGGCGGCGTTGAGTCGTCTTGCACACGTCCAATACCTACTATACTTGTTCCATCTCTTCCACTCCTAATAAAGGCAAGATTATTTTGTACTATACATTTTTAAATAATCGCTTCCCCAACCATGAGAAGGAGAATCTTTGTTTTTAATTCCAAATAAGCACCCGTTTCTAAATATGTATAAGATTTGCTTATATCAACTTACATTCGACGTGAGCAGGTCGGAACAAACGCTGGCACTGGATTAAGTTACCAGTTTATAGCATTCTTACAATTCATCAGAGGGCCAATGAAACGTTATGCCGAAGACACCGCTGAAAAGTCAAGCGCAGTAATAATTGAAGTATTAGCAAAATGTATATCAAATGACACTGGAATCATTGTCGGATGCTTTCCTTAATAAATTACTTTTATTCGGTTTTAAAAAGTTGTTTTAAAAATGGTCCTTAGCAAATTACTTTTATTTGTTTTTAAAAAAGTTGACAAAAAAAAATCATAGTTTGCATGTCTTTGAGTCGGCGGTGTTGAGTCGATAGCGTTGATTTGGCGGTTATGAGTCATCCTGCACCCCAATTAATCTCCGCTTTTCTCTGTCTCTCTTTCCTATGTACCATAAAAGTTTTATATTCTCCGTGCAAATTTTCCTTATTGTGTATGTCACATATTAATCTCCTATTCTTGTAAAACTGCCTCATTTATCAAGTCATTCTCAATGTTTATCGCTAGAAGCACATCTCGGTAGCCTTATGTCCTTTCATTGTCAAATTGTTCATTTTTTTACGTGCCGTATCCCTTCAGGACGTTGGGGATCATGGCTCTGCACAATTTCCTGTTCTTCGTAGTTGTTATATAGAAAGTGTCGCTGCCGACACTTGAGTTTGAACATAGATCGCCAGTGTGCAAAGTAGGCCACGTGACCATCAAACGCGTAAGTAGGAAGTAGCTTGGAGTCTGATTGATTGCTATCTCTAGTCTATCCTCTATACTATTCGGATCGCTATTTCTATTCTATCCTCTATTACGTTACGAACCGCTATTCTCTACTCTATTCACTATATATTTCTCTATTTCGGATCATTATACGGATTACTATTCGAGCGATTATTATCAAGCAAGTACTATTAGTGCGAATGTTATTCGAAGGCGTCTGCCACTAGTATTGTTCAACGGCGTTATTATAGTTGTACCTGCGATTACAAAGTCTCTACTACAACGAGCATCAGAAAATTGGCAACGAGTGATCGTTGACATCACAAAAGTAGCTGTTAATAAATTGTCGTTTTGGTATCTCTCCTAAACCCTGATTTGACATTCATATAATAAAGCTCGCTAGGTAGGTTACGTGTTGTTCTCCGCTGTCCACCTTGCCAGTCTTGTGAGTATCAAATTTTCCAAGCTTTCTTTCCTTAGAAAATTTAACTCTATCTGATGTAAAGTATAATTGTTCTTTTTGTTTCCATTTTCTCTAAATCTTCGATGTTGCTCACGTGTACATCCATAGTATTCTCAGTATCCTTTTGCAGAACAACATTTCTATTGCTTCAGGACTCTTTTTCATCTGTTAGGAGATTTTCTAGCATTCACAGCCGTATAGAAAGAATGATATTACATAACAATTCAGTTATCTTTTCTTTGTTTCTAACGATTTTTCTGTTTCTTAATACTTTGCTTAGCTTTTGAAGGCATCTTTCTCTATCCCAAGACGCCTTCGGATTTCTGTGTTGGACTTTCCGTTCTTTGTTAAAACATTTCCCAGGTATTTAAATTGTTGAATAATTTAAAGATCTGGGAAGTGTTTTAAAAGAGGACAGAAAGGACGACATGGAAATCCGAAGGTGCATTGGGAAAAGCGATTTTGATATTTCTAATTTGTAATTTGCATGTTGGACTGTCTCTTTGCTGACAATCATGCATTCGGTATATCCCTTGCAATTTTGTTTCAATTGACAAAATATTTCCGGTATAAAGATAACATGTTGAGATAGATAGATAGATAGATAGATAGATAGATAGATATGAACCAGATTGAGATAGATAGATAGATAGATAGATAGATAGATAGATAGATAGATAGATAGATAGATAGATATGAATAGACTCACAGAGACAATATATGAATGGACCGAGATAGATAGATAGATAGATAGATAGATAGATAGATAGATAGATAGATATACACTTCACCTCGCCGATGTGAATGGGCCTTTAAATCTAGGTGCCGCGTATAAGAACTTGTCCCCTAAAAATAGTTCATATTTTCAAAGTAGGTGCAAATGATTTTCTGGGGGACCTACCCGCACCCCCGCTTGTGTCTACGGACCTACGCTTCCCTTAACCTTTCTAGAAGTTAAAATGGTTTATCTAATGTTTACATACCAAGTAGAATTAGTCATCGGTTTTTTTTTTTGGTGGGGGGGGTATCAACGGATTGTTAGTGTTGATTAGTTTTGCAAGTGTCAGCCTATGTTTTTACTTCCTGTGTATACACAATCTTCGCCATTTCTCTCTTTCTTTTTTTCTTTTTTGAACTAAATGTTCGCCTAATACAAGTCCTAAGATGCACACTAGACGGTTACTGAATGAGGTTGTTGTATGGACGTAAAAGGAAGAAATAAGTGCAGATTATAAAGATATGTAGGGAGCACTTTGGCGCAGTGTAATGGTGTAATGGTTAACAAGTTTGTCTTGCTAGATCAGTTACGAGTGAATAGCGAATTTGATCCTCACTGGGTGCCCGATACTTTCGGTCTTGCGCCACATCTTTCTTAACGCTTAGAAAATCATGTTGGGCATTTCGACGTGATATAATGGTTAGCAAACTTGTCTTGCTAGATCCAATTACGACTATGGAATGTGTTCGATTCTCTCAGGGTGCTCCCTACTTTCGACCTTGTGCCACATCTAAGCTTCGCTTAGTAAATCACTATTTAGATATGTACTTATTTACATTAGTCGGACTGTTGTCCTCATCTTTATTGCCATATTCACGACGTTTCGACCATTGTATCTTCAGGTTGCTTGGAATTTCGAACTGAACCCTTTATTTCGTCTACCGAGGTAGATTGTTCTAGTTCCACATGCCATGCCTCTTCCGGTTGTTTCAGTTATTCACTTTAATTCAACTCTCCAAGTTCTTTGTTTTGTTTTGTTTTGTTTTTTTGTTTTTTTTTTATCACCACTGCAGTGGCCAAGTATTGAACTCACAGCTGTTTGGGTTAATCACTGGATCCACCCAACACTTTTATCCACTGGGCCATGTATCATCCAATCACCTGAAGAAGGCTGGAGCGTACAACGACCGAAACGTCGTGAATATGGCAATGAAGATGAGGAGAAGATTCCGAACAATGTAAATAATTACAATACTTCATCTCAGAAATATAGACAGATAAAGATCTGTAGGATAGATAAAGGTTGACCCTGGACTTGAAGAAGTTAACATTGCAGTTGTCAGGAAAGTGGAATTTCTTTCGTGCTAATAGAATACGAGAGCAATGCAGGTGATTCGACCATGTGTACGTGGCATAGTGGTGCTTAGCTGTAAAGGTATTAACTGGTGGAACTCGGTTTGTTTATAACAATCACAAAAAAGAGACTGCGTGGGCGGTAATACACATATTTTAAGTTGGTTTTTCTCCCTGTGTTTTTTATATTTCTTTAGAAAAATGGCGCGTGTGCAAATGGTTAGAACGTTAGCGAGGCCCAGGTTCGAATCTCACCATGGTCGATTTATCAAGAAGGTAACGTCTTGATAATATCGGCCTAGAGAGGGGTGGTGATCCCAGTGAGCGGCAACATTGGAAAGTTCCACTAAAACAATAAAACATTAATCCACGCCTTGTGAGTGGGTAGACGATTGTGCTAGCACGAACTCACAAGTCATCGTGACCGAGGGTTTGAGTAGATTTGCCTTGTGTAAACTGATGATCGTGCTGATTTTGAGCTTAAGATCCGCTCAGTATAGTTGCAATATAAGCCACAAGTTGGCTGTGTGGGTGCTGAAGAAACCCAATTTGCCTGAGTAGGCGTCAGCAACAGGGATTAACTAGCCACCATTTCGAAAATATTCGCTTACTATACTCTATCTTACACCAGGTTCTGATCTGTAATTATGAAAATGGTAAATGTTCTTACGAGCTACATTCTACCAGTTCAGACATTTACAACTAACATGCCCCGTACACAGGGTCGATCCATCCTCAACGTCTTCGCATTCCATTTGTAAGGAGGAAGTTCCATTTACACAACCTCTTCCCAAGAGTGTTTATCTTAAGGCAAAGAGGTTTTATTAGGGAAAGCCCGGAACATTAACCTTGTGACCTTGTGTTTTTAACCTAAATTTAAAATTAAAGTAAGAATGAATCCCCAAGATAAATTTAAAATAAACACTCACCACTCTCCTTAAGCCCTACCTCGTACCCAGCGTCCAACTGAAACAGTGAAAAGGGTTACCGGCAAATTGAAGGTCTAGCTTCCAAAAATAATTCCTCACGGCCAATTCCTACTACGTTCCACCTTGTCATGACCTTCATTCCACACCGGGGCTAAAAAGACAGACGACTACTTTCGCCGTCTGCCGAAATAGCCTATTCCTCATATGAGGTAAAAAGGATTTGTTTAATTATTATTTATATTGCTGTGGATTAATAAAATACATCAACTTCTTTTTTTATTGATCAGTTATAATATTTTCATATTACTATATATTGGATTATATACCAACGTATTTTTCACCCTAGTTTATATATATATATATATATATATATATATATATATATGTATGTATGTATGTATGTATGTATGTATCCAAGCATAGGATTGGTGCGTACGGAATAAATTCCAATAACCAAAAAATACTATTCTTAAAAGAGTGCTCAATACAGAGTAGAGCAAACATAATTATTTATTCGAAAATTATAGCATAAATATGTTTTCATGAAGTCCAGAGCAACATTTTATCTTAACGTTTATTCCAACTTAATTTCAATAAAAACAAAATAAATAGAAAAACATATGTATTTTTCCCCAGTTTCTTTAAATAATTTTATAATTTTAAACCCTTTAGTCGACATTCAACACCATCCCTTGATAAGAAAACAGAATTGTTGAAACAAAATGGCTATTTTTGTATTGATTTCATAACATAATTATTTTATAAATTTCGAATAAATAATTATACATATATATATATATATATATATATAAAGAAATATAGTCTTAAAGTGTGCTATATTTATGGGATAAAGTGCTCAATATCAGAGATAGAGCGCGTGTAAGTATAAAAGTGAACATAGAAGTCAACACTTAGAGGCGATAGTCTGTTTCATGCTAGACGCAATAGTCAGGCTGCCTGATATATATATATATATATATATATATATATATATATATATATATATATATATATATATATATATATATATATAAAAATTGTCTCTTTTTCAAGATATTCAATAAATCTTAAACTATATATTCATTAAGAAAATTTTTTCTTAAACAAAGTAAAAGCACTTTCAAAATTTATTATCAAACTGGAATAAAGAAAATATTAATGTGTGTATGTGTGTGTAAACATTCAGATATAACTAAAGATATATCCATTAAAAGAAAATAGGAATAAGAACAAAAAGAAGATATATGACTGTGAAAATAATGTAAAAATAATATAAATAATAGGTTAATTTGCAGTGTAACACCCGCACTCAGTTCACATTAAAAATTTCCAAAATACTTACATTTATGTGTAATTCTACATTCTCCATTCGAATCTGGTTTGACAAATTTGATAAAATCTACCGTTTTGGAATTATCGACTGTGAAATTTGGGATTCAATCGCGTCGTTTGCGGCCGCCATTACTCGCGTTGTTTGCATACATTCGCTGCGGAAAGCTAAACGCGGAAGACTACGGAAAGCTATGCTTGAAACTGATCTTTCTTGTCTAAATTTGTCTCAGTTACTGCGCACGAGAACTATTTACGTACACACGCTCTGTTTGCGCAATGATACCTATAATGATAGCTATTCTGCAGCGAATGTATACAAACAACACCCGTAATGGCTGCCCACGACGCGAATGAATCCAAACTTTTACTGCCGATAACTCCAAAACGATAGATTTTAGCAAATTTATCAAGTCAGATTCGAATGAAGCATGTGCAATAACACATAAAAAGAAGTATTCGGGGAATTTTTAATGCGAACTGAGTGCAGGTGTTACACTGCAAATTAACCAAATAATAATTACATTATAAAGAATCAACAAGATTTACTTGATTTTGATTATTACACATTAAATTGTATCAATTAAGATGCTCTATAATTTACCTTGACTTTCAGTTAGCCTATATATATATATATATATATATATATATATATATATATATATATATATATATATATATATATATATTCTTTTGTTTTCATCCGAAATTAAAGCAAACATACGAAGTTTAGAACGGGTCATGATCAGACATAATAAATATTCATTGTCCGATATATTGAACAATATTTGTTTGAATATAAACGCCCTGTACATGAAACAGTTCTCTATCACCATCAGTCTTGCATTGTTTGTCAATAGTAACAGAGTACTGAAAGTCTTTTAAAAATAGAAAGTCGCTCGCTCGAATTTCAGCCATTCCCAACACACAATGGCTCGAATTAAGCTCCTGCTATAATGCACAAATAATACATATCACACAGTCAAGACACACACACAAACGCACACACACACACAGATATATATATATATATATATATTAAACAATAAAAAATGTTAAAAAATTAAAATCTTCAGACACACTGGGTTGTATATTAATATTCCTTCGTTTTTATTATTATTTCATTTAGATTCCTCGACTAGTTCTGCCAACATGGCCATCATCAGGAGAAAAATCATTTTCTGATTGCTGGTAGCAGTGAAGAACAGGAATGAATGTCTTGATGGAGAAAATAATCTTTTGTCTGTAGTTTTCATTTGTTTTGTTTTTTATTTTTCTATTTATTTATTTTTTTAACATGAATTTTGGTCAGTCTTTGTGTTGGTCAAACAGTCTCTTTTAAATTGTTATTTGAGATAAGATTCCGATTCTAATTCCGATTTCGTGTAAAAGTCAATGCTACTAATATTGGACCATATATATATATATATATATATATATATATATATATATATATATATATATG
>CAHIKZ030000402.1:4247500-4427500 GCA_903632075.3 Acanthosepion pharaonis | reverse complement strand
CCTTTATAAGTAAAAAGATACTTACAGGAAAAAAAATATGATATAATTTCTTTAAAAGTAGATATGAGGCACTGGGGTAATCCTTATGTCGAATAATATAAATATGTCCAAAATCTGAATCCTTTTCAACGATAAAATGTCCGTCGTTAGTTATTTTTGTTCTTGTTCCTGGATTTTTTTTCATTTCATCCTAATATTAAAGAAAAGTCCCGGCTTCAAAGTTGAAATACAAATAATCCGGTGTATTTTGAGTTCACAAATTAAACGTTGGTTTTTCGATTCAGTTCGAAACCCCATAAAAAATCTCTGGATTTCCTTTTCTTCTGTCATCTTATTTATTCATATATATATGAATATATTTTATTCATATATATAAATTCATATTTTTAACCGAGAAATAAGTATCCCATTGTTATAACACAACGTTTTGTTTAAGTCTTCCTTTATTTCATGACTTTTCGTAATTCATCTCTTTTCGTAAACACCTTTCGTTGCTAAACCTTTCAAAAAAAGGTTATTTTTTCTTTCTTCTTTGTATTTTGTTCAATCTTCTCCAGCTTTTTCTTTTTTCTAAAAATAACGACTGCGTTCTATTTTCTTCGACAAATGTCGCTGTTATCCACAGTATAACAAGTGAAAATCTCGCTATCAGCTGTGCTAAATGATAATTTAACAACAGCGCTCGCTGGCCACCTCCTGGTGACAAATTCACTAGACAGGAAGGCTCTACTGTGACCACCACCGCCGTCATATCTCGTTTTAACCACCTCCCCTACAATCATTATCCTCATGAATAACATTGACCCTAGCTTCGTTGACATTCCAAGCACACCTACCGCCTTCGTCGACAACAGAGACTTGCAGGAACAGTTTAACTATTACAGAAGCAAATAGTTGAAGAATCAATTCATTTTAAACTAAATTGAAAGTCAGTCAGTTAAGAAACAATATGATTAGAGATAATCTTATGGAATTAATGTTTATCCATTTATTCCTATAAATGTGAACTTGTCCTGCGACTCGATTAGGTAATCACGGTCAAATGTATATATCATTTTTATGCACCTTTAGATGTTTTAATAAAGAGTTTTTTCATCAATATTTTATTTTTTATGCACTTTGAGAGATCTTTTAAGATAAGTGTTATTTTATCATTTATCTTTTTTATACACTTTTAAATAAGTGTTTTTTTATCATTTATTTCTTATACACTTTTAAATAAATGTTATTTTATCATTTATCCTTTTTATACACTTTTAAAGATCTTTTAAATAAGTGTTATTTTATTGTTTATCCTTTTTATACACTTTCAAAGATCTTTTAAATAAGTGTTATTTTATCGTTTATCCTTTTTATACACTTTCAAAGATCTTTTAAATAAGTGTTATTTTATCATTTATCCTTTTTATACACTTTCAAAGATCTTTTAAATAAATGTCATTTTATCATTTATCCTTTTTATACACTTTCAAAGATCTTTTAAATAAGTGTTATTTTATCATTTATCCTTTTTATACACTTTCAAAGATCTTTTAAAAAGTGTTATTTTATCACTTATCCTTTTTTATATACTTTTAAACATCTTCTAAATAATTGTAATTTTATCATTTATCCATTTTATACACTTTTAGAGATTTTTAAAAGTAAGTGTTCTGTTATAACTTATCTTTTTATAGACATTTAGAGATTTCGTTTTAAAATAGGTTTTTATTTTCTTTTGCAAAAATACTTTTAGAGGTTTTTGAAAATAGTCGTTTTTTTCCTTTTAAAATTTTACTCATTTTTGAAGATTTTTCTTTTAAATAAGTGATTTACTTTTATCTTTTTATACACGTTTAGAAAGTTTTAAAAAAATAAGTACTTTTCTTTTATTATTTCATAAACGTTATGGATTTAAATAAATAAGGAATTTTCATTCAACTTTTACAAACATTTACGGTTTAGTTTGATTTGATGTCAACCTGAATGGATTATTTAATGCCGACAATATTTTTATTGCTGGTAATATTTCTTACTTCAAAAGTGTATTGCTGGTAATAATGTATTGCTGGTAATAATTTTTTACAAAAATATATTACAAGTATTAAAACCTATTTTTACACTTTCATAGCGCTTTGACCCTAGTTCGGGGGTTAACTAATTGCCCATGGCTGAGACGCTACCACCCCGGGTCAGGGTGGCCCTGGGGCACCAGCAATTAAGAAGTGGTTCCGCATTCCTCAAAACCTACTGATCAGAGGCGTTGTTGTTGGATGTAGTTTATCGTCTTACCCAGGACGCGGATGTAGTTTATCGTCTTACCCAGGACGCAGATGTAGTTTATCGTCTTACCCAGGACGTAGATGTAGTTTATCGTCTTACCCAGGACGTAGATAAAGTTTATCATCTTACCCAGGACGCGGATGCAGTTTATCGTCTTACCCAGGACGCAGATGTAAGTTTATCGTCTTACCCAGGACGCAGATGTAAGTTTATCGTCTTACCCAGGACGTAGATGCAGTTTATCGTCTTACCCAGGACGCGGATGTAGTTTATCGTCTTACCCAGGACGCGGATGTAGTTTATCGTCTTACCCAGGACGCAGATGTAAGTTTATCGTCTTACCCAGGACTCGGATGAAATATATCGTCTTACCCAGGACGCAGATGTAAGTTTATCGTCTTACCCAGGACTCGGATGAAATATATCGTCTTACCCAGGACGTAGATGTAGTTTATCGTCTTACCCAGGACGCAAATGCAAGTTTATCGTCTTACCCAGGACGCGGATGTAGTTTATCGTCTTACCCAGGACGCGGATGTAGTTTATCGTCTTACACAGGACGGCATTTAGGTTTTATTTAAATCACAATTTTTCTTTTATCCTTTATTATTAGACATTTTTCTTAAAAATATTTTTTGGTACTCAGAACTAATTTTTCACGAAGGTTTCGTAATTCAAACAAATTTTAACGCTTAAAGACTTCCATATATAGAGTCGCGTGCATGTAAAGTAATTTTAAGCGCTTTTTCTATATTAGGATGTAAAAAGTTTCTTGAGGCAACAAAGGACAGGAAGTTGCGGAGAGTCATAATCACTCAAATCCCGAAGAACAATGTCACATAAAATAAAAAGAATATGGACGGCAGAACAAGGACAAAGAAGGATTTTAAAGGATCAAAAGTTGCTTACAGCAATAAAAGACAGGAAGTTGTGGAGAGGCATGATCGCCCACATCCTGAAGGGACATGGCACATAAAAGAAGAAGAATCCTATGGATGACAGAATAAAGACAATGAGGGACGTTAAAGTGTCAAACATTACTTAAAGCAACAAAAGATAGGAAGTTGCGGAGAGCCATGATTGTTGTCATACTGAAGATATATGACACATAAAAGTAGAACAAGCTTACAGGCGGCTAAACAAGGGAAAAAAAGGATGTTAAAGGGTCAAAAGTTACTTCGAGCAGCAAAAGATCAGGTAGTTGTGGAGAGCCATGATCACTAAAATCTTGAAAATTCTTGGTACATACAATATGTCGGTCGATTGTTCTACGTCTTTTAGGAGGCATCGATATGTATTTGCAGAGTAATCAGCTCTTTATGCTTGCGCAAACACCTGTGGTACGAGCATTAAGTCCTTCATATCGAAAATTCTTTTTTCTTTATAAAAAATGCTGGATTTTAGAAGAATTTTAGTGTGCAATACAAGGGACTCCTTTGAACTTTTCCTTATCAACGAAGTTCTCTGATTATTTTTTAACCCAACAGCAAGAGTCTTCATGCTATAAGTATGACGTTTCTTTGGGACATATTGTCCAGAATTCTCACCTTCTGATTATCACTTGTTTTATTAAATTGTTTGGAAAATAATATCCGATTTTAGAATCAACTCTTATTTCTGAATTAATGTATTTATATTGTATTTAAATCAGTCGAAATAGTAAACCTGAACAACTTCACATTTCTGCCATCGAATTACAAAGATTATTTATGCCTTTACGATAAAACTCTAAAGGTTTCGACTCCAAAATTTGAATGCACTTAGATAAGTTTCAGAAATCACAGTGTAGTCTTTTGTCGGTGCCGGAAATGGGAACGGCGTACAGAGTTCAAATTCCGACCAAAGTAGTTGCATTCACCTTTGCACAAGTAACCTTAGGTATTAATTCATTTTTCTTCCGCGGATTATGAATTAAATAGCCCTGGTTGGCAACTAGTATAGGAAGAGTATAATTTTGAATTCAAAACCGGCTGGACGTGGGACTGGCAACTTCAACCCGTAAAAAGTCTTCTAGTTACGGAAACTAAAGCAGCAGCGTGGTGAGACTGGGCGAAAACTAGACACAGAGAAGTATTTGTCTTTCATATTTACAACGGGTCGTGTTATAATATTATAACTTGGAGCATATCGTTCGACTTTAGAATCAACGTATATTCCTGAATTAATGTAATTAAATAGTGTTTAATATAAGTCGAAATAGTAACCCTGAACATCTATTCATTTTATGCCATCGAGTTACAAAGATTATTTATGCCTCTTTTTTTATGATAAAACTCTAAAGGTTTGAACGTCAAGATATCTTTAAGTACAGTTTCTTTATCTTTACAACGGAATTCCTTTAGCTTAAAAATGTCTCATGATGCTTGAAAATGTCATAGCCAGTGGTAAAGAGATCAGAGAAATATGGTGGGTATGGCAAAGTCTCGTGTCCCAAGTTGTTCTGTAGAGTCATCCTGACAACTTATGGCCGATTATTGTCATGAAGCAGAATTGAACCATATCGATTAATCAGTGCAGGTTGCTTTTTGCTAAACTAAATGTGCATTTTATCCAGTTGCCGGAAGTAAACTTTGGCAGTAATACTCTGGTTAGATCCCAGAAACTTGTAACGGAAGGTGCCAATGGCGGACCACCAGAGAGTCACCATCATTCTTCAGAACTGACTTATATGATAGCATATAAGACGTACATAAAACAGCTACAAATATACGCAAATTTGGCGCTTCCTATCAGCTAATGTTATTCTCAAATCTCACGACCCGAGCTATAATTGTATGGAGACACTTCAACCTAGCTTTACTCAAACTAATGTCCGATTTTAGAATCAACTCTTATTCCCGAATTTAAACAATGTCTAAATCAGTCAAAATACAAACCCTGAACATCTATAAATTTCTGCCGTCGAGTAATAATGTTATTTATGCTTTGACGATAAAACTCTAAATGTTTGGACGCTAAGAACTCTTTAACTGCAGTTTCTTCATCTTTGCAGTGGAATGTCTTTTGGCTTAAAACATTGTCAATATTCTTGAGAAACTGGTAGTCTCAATTTCTGATTATAACTTGTTTTATTAGGTTGTTAGGAAAATAATATCCGATTTTAGAATCAACTATTATTCCTGAATTAATGTATTTAAACAGTGTTTAAATCAGTTAAAATAGGAACCCCGAACCTTTCTGGCATCGAGTTACAAGAATATTTATGCTTTTACGATAAAATTCTAAAAATTTGGACGCCAAGAACTCTTTAATTGTAGTTTCTTCATCTTTTCAACGGAATGTCTTTTAGCTTAAAACATTGTCAATATTCTTGAGATAAAGGTAGTCAGATCAGGGAAATATATTGGGCGTGGCAAAGTTTCGTATCCCAAACTCAATGATTTTGCATTTTGGCAACATGAGACCGGGCGACATTGTCATGAAGCAGAATTGGACCTTGTCGATTAACAAGCACCGGTTTCAGTTTGCTTAATTGAATGTGCCTTTCATCCGGAGGCTGGTATTAGATTTCGGCAGTAATTCTCTAGTTAAATTCCAGAAAGTTTTAATGGATAACCCCAATACCAGATCAGCAGACAGTTACCATAATCTTCTGTTGGTGCCATTTTGGTTTTGGAAAATGTGTACGTTCTTCGTCATGATCAAGCCATTAATTGAGCCAACCGGTTACGATTTTCATAAAGGAATCCATTTTTCATCACAAGTCATTAACTGATCAAGAAATTGAAGAATACAGCGGGATTACGTCACCTTAGAAATTCAGACAAAAATGGAAAAGATCTATGACGCATAGATTTCTTGTTTAGCGGTTTATCAACACACCTATGGATTATTTAATGCCGAAATCAAAATATTTTGAACTCAATTATATTTTATTTATTTATTTACTCATTGGAGATAATAATGGTTTTAGTGATACAAGTTTTACTAATTAACCCATAGCTGGAGAATAAGAGATGGTTTCACCCCATTCCCAAGGGTATTTGCGCATAAATGGATATAACGAACCCAACCGGAATTGGAACTCTGATTAACAATTCTGAGCCGTTATCCACTGCACTACCCGCACATCCAAGTTTACAGCGCCTAGTATTCTCAAAGAGTCGCCCATCTAGATACTGACCAGGCTCAACTTTGCTTAATTTTGGTGATCGTACGAGAACCGGTATTTTAAAGTGATATGGACGTAAGCCAAGAAACAAGAAATCTGCTATGCAATATCAAATTATATTGCAGTGAATTTTGGACAATCTCCTAACTGAAAAAAAAGGGAGACTTCAAACGTCAGAGAAGAGAAAAATGCTAAGAAGACCCGACTCAGTTGGGGCTTTTTTTCTGAGGGCAGATACGCAACTGAGAAAAATAAATACATCGAGATGCCTAGTTCTGGGGAACAGCTGCCCGTGGCCTCACTCCACCTCCGCTCCGGCCATTGCACTAGAGAGGGGAGATCGGTAGTCGCTACCCCAGGGCCTGCAAAAAACGATGGTTGCAGGGGCTGGCCAATATTTGTACTTGGCCCGAGTGTATGCGCTCGGATTCCCTACAGTAAACCCAACCTTGTGTTACATCACATCTCAGTGGGGAGACGAGGTAAATAAGAAGACCACGGAGAGGACATATGAGGAACGTAGAAGCTTTAAGGGAAAAAAAATAGAAATTAATAGAACACTAATACTGAAAATCAGTAGACAGCTGAACTTTCAGAGACACATAATGAGGAAAGGCGGCCTGGAGAATTTAACACTGATAGGGGAATTTAATGCTCACTATTAGCGCTATAATCTTTAAAATCGTCATTATCGCCTTATTAATAAATCTGACAAATGTCATCAGCATCCCCATAATGATACATTTATTAATCATCATCATCACCATCGTCATCATCATTGTCATCATCCCTATAATCATTCACATCACAATCACCATCGACATTATAATTATCTTTATTTTATCATCATCATCATCATCATCATTATCATTATCATCCTTATAATCATTCACATGACACATCATCAACATAATCATTATCTTTATTTCATCATCATCATCCTTATAATCATTCATATTACAATCATCATCAACATAATAATTATCTTTGTTTCATTTCATCATCATCATCCCTATAATCATTTATATGACAATTATCATCCATATAATCAATATCTTTATTTCATCATCATCATCCTTATAATCATTCACAAGACAATCATTATTGACGTAATAATTATTTTTGTTTCATCATCATCATCATCATCATCATCCCTATAATCATTCATATTACAATCATCATCAACATAATAATTACCTTTGTTTCATCATCATCATCCCTATAATCATTTATATGACAATCATCATCAACATAATCATTATCTTTATTTCATCATCATCATCATCGTCATTATTGAAATAACGTCTCTTGAACCTCTTCCTTTTTTTCTGCTGCCAAAATTACAATTCTCATCTCCACGAAGAAAAATCTTATAAAAGCCATATTCGTTCACACTTCCACAGCATCCATTCTCAAAATACTTCTCTTCCACCGAGACGGCCATTTTTGTCACTACCACCACCACCAACACCAACAACAGCAACAACTAAAGCAAACTACCGGCATCACTATCATTCTACCCATCTTTTCCTCCTCTGCCATTTTGCAACTACCGCCATCATCGTCCATATGATTAACCCCATCACCCCTGCCGCCTTCAGCCTTCCCCTAATTCATTCCCCTTTCTATACCCTCAATACGCATTTCCCACGACATTTTCTAGCGAGAGTCTCTAAGAGATACAATATTGTCCATAATTGGGGTTAATTTGCCTGGTAACGCGGAGCTAGGCCCCAATTGCTGGGTAGCGGAGAGAGATGACGGTAAAATAAAAGGTTATCCAGTTGCTTTGCTCCCAAATGGTTTCTTTGTACACGCCTGCGCACAAAACACGTGTCGACGCATGCGCACAGACATGCATATTCATGCACGTTTTATGAAAGCGTAAACATGTGAGAAGACATTAATGTAACTAAAACGAACTATTAAGGTGTTAGAAAAGTAATTGCGTATTACACTGAAATGATTTATGCGTCAGACTACCATTGTGGGACAAAACTTAAATTGTAGGAAACTGCGTCTACAATTGGTTTCTAATCTTTTCAAAATATTATTCTGCTCGGAAAGTAATTTCACTGCTATGAATTATGAGTTCACGAATCTTTGGACAGGAGTAGAGGTTCATCCCTTGTTTCCTGGTTAGGACTGGGTTTCCGGTTAGCTTCTAAAATCTACTTCAACACATCTAAGCCAAGCTTAGAAAATCGCCATAAATTTATTTACGATTTCTTTCTTTTTTTAGTCAATAGGAGTAGATAAGTTCGCCTATTATCTAACTGTCTATTTTCCTGTTGTGTTGCCTTTTCGTATGCTAATAGAAATCTACACAATAATCCTCTTTATCTAACTGTCTATTTTCCTGTTGTGTTGCCTTTTCGTATGCTAATAGAAATCTACACAATAATCCTCTACCTTGAGTGGCCCTAGAGCCTTACATTAGGTGAACATTGGTAAAAAAAACAAACCTCAGAGTGAACCACGGAATGTTAGGACTCTGCGTCTAGAAGTAGTTTTTCATCTCTCCTATCCTATAATGTGTGTCGTTTGTAATGCATTTCAGGGTTTAATTGTGAAAATTTGCAAAGATGGAACGTGGTCCACTTGAAAACTGAATGCTGCATTCCAGCATGTAAATGCATCTCATCGTGGAGTAAAGATCAGAAAATTAATCTCTTTTTTTCTTTTTTTCTTTTTTTTTTTTTTTAGCATTTCACCCCAAGCAAGGCAGGAGTCCTACTAGCACGCAAAGAGAGATTGGGAGTAAGAGTAAAGAGGTGTGGTAGAGGAAATGATGAAGAGAAGGACAGGGAAAAGATCAAGACATCTGGAGATGTCGATTAACATTGCATTTGAATATTTGGAGATTGTATCTATCAAGCAAGCAAGTAAGAAGGGAATTCCACAGATGGGAAGTGCTAAACATGAAACTATTGGAGTAGAAGAGACGGCTACATTTAACCGTTTCGATAGTGAAAGGGTGGGACTGAAATGCCAACCTAGTAGCAAGTTTAAATTCCTGCAGTTTGAGAGCCATCGGAATTAGCTCGTCGGAGCAGTTATCGTAAAAGTATTTGTAGAAAAGACAGAGGGAAGCGACTGCACGTCTGTAAGCGAGCGACTGTAAACGAGATGCCAGATCAGGGCCTATCACATTGCATATCCGTCTCTGGATTTTGTCGAGGACCTTAAAACGAACAGCGAGGGCACCAGACCATATATGGCAACAGTATTCCATGCAAGGGCGAATGGTTGATTTATAGATTTGAAGGATGGATTCAGGCAAAAAAAGTTTCTGGCGCCACACAGAGAACCAACTTTCCTTGCAGTAGATGAAGCTATTGATTCAATGTATTTGTTTTATCTCAGGTCAGCGGACAGTGTCAGACCAAGCGGGGCCAAAGAGGCGCTCTCCTGGAGTGGGGCATCAGCCATTCTGATGGGAGGAAGGGAGGGTTCTCTGTGATGGGTAAAAGAGAGCAATTTTGTTTTAGAGGCATTAAAGTTAACCAGCCATTTCCTGTCCCAGTCAACAACAGAATGGAGGCCCTTTTCGAGGCCAGCGGCCTGGTAAGTTTTGTCAGTGGTGCCGGATTTGCTATTGAGGCAGGAGTAAATAGCGGTGTCATCTGCATAGATGCCTACTTGGAAAGTGATGACATCGGGATGATCGTTAATGAAGATCAGAAATAGTGTAGGTCCCAGGATAGAGCCTTGGGGAATATTAACATTACAGTAGTGAGTTCGATGCTCACTGACTGACTAAAGCTCAAAGTCTTCTGTTGCATTAAGGTGCGGTGAGCAAATTTCAGGACTCCTCACTGTGCAAACTTTAAGCATAGATTATTAGCAATTACAGGTATACCACACCTTACGTCGGTAATCTGTTCCAGGAGAGGCGACTTAAGTTGAAAAACGGCTTAAGTGGAATTTACTTGTCTCCGAATTTACTTGTCACCAGGCTAAGCAACAAATAACCAATCCCAGTTCTGTATTTTATTTATAAATGCATTTTAATAATATATGGTCAATAAGAATCTATTTTAAACTTACAAAACAAATAAATTTTAGTTTTTAATATAGTACAGAAAAAAGTAATCTAAATTACATATTTGTAAATGGAGATGTTTACAATTTGGCGATTTTTACAGTACATCGTGAACTCTTAATTTGTAAATGTGGTTTTCTGTAAGACATAAAATGAAATGATTTTGTAAGGTTAAATAACAAATAGTTATTAAATTATTTTACGATAGTAGAAAATAAACTAATTTATGTTAAATTTACCAATATTTACATTCAATTTGTTTATTTACATCATGGACATAGATGGCTGTGGATCGTCGGCATCAGCAGCTGATTCTGGCTGTTGTTATTGTTCGATACGCTTTTTAAAAAGAAACTGGTCGAGGATTCCTTGAACTGTGTTGTTCTTCTTTTCATCAAGGATGATGTCTTGTTTACCTACCGCTGTAGGTAAACAAGACAACACAGAGTCACAGATGTTTTCATATTTCATTCTCTAGGATTTATGATGATTATATTAACATTTACTGTAAATGTACATATTTTAATATGATTTTATATACTTTTCTTCTTATTTATTGTACAGTAACATGATTTCATATGCTTTTAATGCTTTTCTAGTGATATTACGACTTCAATATTTGTGGCGGACAGACGTAAAGTCGAATAAAATGACATAAACTTGATTTTTATTTTTCAAAATATATATATATTTTTTTTGACAAAAGATGTATAATAAAAGCGACTTAACTCGAAACGACGTAACCCGAGGTATATCCGCACTGGGTACTCTGTATTTGCCACCTTTGCCAAACTTAATAAATATCTATATGTTCGGATATTTTACAAGTATGTTGTAGTTCAGTTGTGATATGTAACAGTACTTATATTCCTGTCTTTTCTTATTGAAAAAGACATAAATTTGCAAGATTATCTATTAGGTGCATATAAACGAAAAGAAAATTTTCCAATCTATTAAATTGAGCATGACGTCCTATACTACAGGCTTAATCATAATGCAACTAAGCTCCTCGTTCCTCTGAGAGCGAGGTAGTTTCGGTTTGGGTTTGTGGTAATTCTTTTAAGCTTGGAATAACTTTAGCTTATTTAATTGAAGAATATTTTTATTTTATTCGAAATTACTGTATTATTTCATTTTTATTATAAAAACAAACTTTTCTTTCGACATTCAATAAAAAATTAAATTTATGAATCTTGGTTGGTTGGTTGTTTGGTTGTTTTTGTTTAGCGGCATATCAACACCTCTATGGGTTATTTAATGCCGAAATCTAAATATTTCCTTGGCAACTTCATTTATTTATTTTCTTTTTTTTTTAGATAATAATTATGAATTTTGGTCTGGTCACTTGGAAGTTTAACATTTTTCACTGAATTTAATATTCTTCTCTGTTAATTTTTCATTCATAAAACCAAATACAAATACGTCATCTATATTTATCTATAATATATATATATATATATATATTACATAATATATAATATATATATATATATATATATAATATATATATATATATATATATATAGGCAAACCCCCATTACAGTTCCATTTCCCTATTATAGACATTATGATATCTGTGATATAGCCACACCTTTAATACACGGATGGAAACGAACAGACAAAAAGAAAAAAGAATGACAAACAGGCATTATTCTGAAAGAGATATTTTTTATACCGATATATACACACTTGTTAGTAATTTCACCGACACAAAGAAACTATAACATATGTATGCAACAAGTAGTGTGAAAGAGGCAAAAAGAGTGATAGCCTTGCTTGTAATATTTCCCGAGATAAAGGGAAGGGCGGATGGTATTCCATTGCTTCTGATGATACCATGTGCGTCCCACAGGGCACTATACCGCCGTGGACTTGTGACGTCTGTCTTCTCCGGGAGCCTATATAACAATTGGCGTTCGTCACTATATGACTTTTCCTCACTCACTGATTGTCACGTGACCCTCATGACTTCGACTCAACCAAAAGATGACAATAACCCCTTGGCATCCCTAGACCTGTTTCTCACTGGTAAGAAGGTATGATGAATTTTTACCTAATTCTAATATCTTAATGCAACTTTTTACCTTAATTTTTACCTCAAAATTAAAACATTGAAGACCTAGACAAAGTAGTATGATTCAAATGAACAATAAATTTTTAAAAAATAACACAGGTCAACAAAAAAAGTTTTTGAAATGGTGCCCCTGGCACAGTGGATAAAGGCGTTGCTTAGATCCAGTGACAGGACTTAACGACTGTGAGTTCAATACCCGGTTAAGGCAGTAGAGAACTTGGAGAAACGTTGTAATTAATATGGCAACAAAGATGAGGACAATAGTCTGAATAATGTAAATAGTGTACTAAACATCTTTTTAAGCTAATTTGAGGGCTCTGAATCTGAGAATGCCCTTACTTTTTTTGGTTAGTTACTGTTTTTGCTGTACAGAAATGACTCATTTTTAAGGAAGAAAAAAGCATTTTTTTCATTTGTTTTTTGTCTATGTGATAGTGACCGATGGGCAATATTTTTCAAAATAAAATCGTAGAAACCTCTCAATTCGTATTTAAATCAACAAATATTGGTCTGCTTATTGAGAAATACTGTTTTTACAATAACAATCAAATCTTTAGTCTTGAAAAATAACACGATTGAATATACCAAGACCAACAAGTATTTTCATCAAATCAGTTAATAATCTACCAGCAGAAATAAAATCTTCGTGAACATAAGAATTATGGTAAAATTTTTTCTCTTTCTTGATTGTCTGTTATGTTCAAAGTTATTTAAGTCTCTTTTGATGCTCCAGCAGTATCATGTACAATGGAATAGGTGCATTCAATTGGAATGTCTTTAGCTTGAATTTCTTTTTAACTGTGAAAACAAAATGCTCTCAATGTGTTTGATTTCCTTCTGTAGTAAAGGGATAAAAGTGATGTGATAGCTAAGTCACAAGTCATCGTCGCCGTGGGTTTGAGCGTGCCGGGCTTCTTGATCACGCTAGATAACACACTCTTTTCCAGAAACTGTAACTAAGGTCTACTAGTTATAGTTGCAGTATAAACCACGGGCTGGCTCTGTGGGTGTTGAACAAACACAAATGTGTCTGCAATAGGTATTGGCTAGCTAGTAGATCGGTATACATATATCATTATTACAGTAGTGAGTTCGCTGCTTACTGAGGAACTAATGCTAAAAGTCTTCTGTTGTGACTAATGCTGAAAGTCTTGTATTAAGGTGCGGTGACCAAATTAAACCGCTTAGGTTGAGTATACAAATATATATTTTTAAAAATATAAGTATATTTCTTCTCCAGAAGAATCACGTTTCCTGTTTCTATCGTAAATGAAGTTTGCACGTATGATCTTCCTTAGTGAAAATCGCCAATGGCTTAAAATGACAAAAAAGTTAGCATCAACAAAAGGTTACAGAATTCATGAAACATTGTACTTAAATATCGATTATGTATGAGAAAGTGTGAGTGAACAAGTGAGAAACAAAATTACTCAGATAGCCAATAGGTGCGCCAATTGGCTCGCGGGCCGTAGTTTGCACATGACTACTTAAAGCGTCCCTGTATCTTTAACGTTTCTCTCGATGTAGAATTATGACCAACATTTGTTGTATTTCGTTCCCTCGTTACTCCGTATATATGTACACATGATACCATTGATAAAAACAATATTTATTCTGAAGTCGTCCTTGCGAAATACGAAACGTAAATGTTTTCCATTTTGTGATTCAATTACCCACCGAAGAGTTCCTATATCATATTCGCCAACACTTACCTCCTCACATCACAGGTAGGATTTAGTAAACAAAAATGGCTGAACTACTATTCACTCTAATTACCATTAAGACTGTTATTCTTGTATAAGTGCCGTCTTGAATTCTGGATTTCAGACGAATAAAGACGTTTCATATTGTAGTGGCCCCTTGCTATTCTTTTACTCTTTTGAATCAAATACAAGTGCCGTCTGGAATAGTTATGCAGGTGTGAATTTTTTCAACTTCCACTTTTCTATCAAATACAAGTGCCGTCTGGAATAGTCATGCCTGTGGGAATTTTTCCATATTCCACTTTCGTATCAAATACAAATGCCGTCTGGAATAGTCATGTCGGTAGGAATTTTCTCAACTTCCTCTTTTGTACCAAATACAAGTTCCGTCTGGAATAGTCATGTCGGTGAGAATTGTTGCTGTCTGGAACAAAATAATCGTGCCGCGGGGAAAATTATTTGAAAATTAATAATCGTGTCTTGCTAAATAAGCACCGTGCCGGGGGTGGGGGATTGATGAAAAGAATTGAATCAAGCCGGCACTTGTATTTGATACACATTTTGATACTCGATATTTTGAAAGCAATCCCATTGAAACAGGGAAAAAAAGAACAACAACGAAGATAATATGGTTGTTAAAAATATCTTTAATCTGATGTGATGAAAGAAACCCTTTCGTAGGTAATGTGAAAAAGACACAGAGCCGATTTAAATAAAGGTCCTTCTACTGAAAGGGAAAAAGCGAACGGGGGTACAAAGTTTATTGAATGAGAATTGTTCGAGAGTGGGGGGATCCTTGAAAAGGGGGTACCCAAAGGGTACGGTGAATGAATACAAAAGAACACACAGAGGAAATGGACGGAGGCGAACGCAATGAACGTGATGACAAAAAAAAAATTGTAAAGCTCTAAGATTAAAAATGGCGGCAAAAAATTTTGTTTGTTCTTATTTTATTTTTTATTTCATTTGAAGAATGTTTTGATTATGTGCGTGTATGTGCATTTAGTTATAAATTCCCACCTAAGCTATAATGTGGCTCGATGCCTTTTCTTGCTGGCAATCCGAGAGTTAGCGCTGATAACAGTGACTTGATACTCCTTGTTCAAATGAGATGCGGAGGTATAGTCTAGCGAACGGACGCACGGTATCAAGGAAAGTATCAGCTGGTTTTGGACGAATGGTGGAGAATTAAAAAATATTGTATTTAGAAAATTTTCATGTGTCCATTTAACGCGGGATGGGGGGCTATAGAATTAAAAGAGAGAAGACATAAAATGACAAGTAAATTACAATCAATAGTCGAGTGCATACGTGTGTATCTGTGTGCATGTGAAATCGGTATATATATATATATATATATATATATATATATGCGACGGAGGATGGCAATGGACAATAAAGCCGTAGACGTCCAGCAATTGAAATGTGATATTTGTGGTAAGATATGCGGGTCCAGAAGCGGTTTCATGCGACATTTTAAATTGCATGATGATGTACCACCCGCTGTTGGATCTCTTAAATGCCCTGTTTGTGCCAGAGTATGTAGATCCCTTGCATGGCTAAAGAGCCACATTCGTTCAGCACATCTGTAGATATTCTCCCGAAAGATATGTAGTAATGGCCGTACACGGACACGAGTTGGCAACCACCATATATATATATATATATATATATTCAAATGTGAGAGAGAAAAGATGGATTAAAAATCCACTGTTCGTAGCATTTACTTTTAAAAAAGTGCTCAATACAAAGAAGAGCAATATATTATTATATATTTATTATAAGAGATTATAATAAAAACATATTGAAATCACTACACAAAATCTTTCATGTTTCAATACTATGATTGTACTTCTTGAGGTGAAGAATCATAATATCGAAACATGAAAGCTTTGGTGTAGCGATTTCAAAATGTACATCGCCTGAGGAAATACAATCATAGTACTGTAACATGAAAATTTTGGAGTAGCGATTTCAAAATGTTTTTATTGTATAATAATCTCTTATCTCTTATAATATATATATATATATATATATATATATATATATATATACAAGTATATAATTGGTATATACGGAATGAATTCCAATAACCAACAATTACTATTCTTAAAAGAGTGCTTAATACAAAGTGGAGAAGATATAATTATTATTTATAAAAAAATTATAACATAAGTATGTTATAAAATCACTGACACCGAGGGTGTTGAAACAAAATGGATATTTTTGTAGTGATTTTATAACATACTTATGTTAATTTTTTATAAATAATAATTATATAAATATATATATATATATATATATATATATATATATATATATATATATATATATATATATATGAATATATATATATATATATATATATATATATATATATATATATATATATATATATATATAATCTCCCGCGCGATCTGTGGCTATACTTTTGACGATAGGGTGTCGAATACTAATCTTCTCGCTAAATGCCACGTTGGTGGAATGAGACTTTCCTGATGCAGTCACAACTTCGCCGAGCTGGTCATGTTGCAAGGTTGAGTGAGAACAGAATACCTAAGGACCAACCAGAATACCTAAGGATCAGTATAGCCAGCTTCACATTATACATTGGACTGTTGGCTCAGGTATAAAGACAAACTAAATAACCTCACAGCTGTCATTGTGCCTCATACTTACTTCGCGTGAGTTGCCCTGGATAGAAATAACTGGAGATATTTGCGCCAGAGTGATATCAGAAATTTCGAAATCAGTCGTATTGACCAACGAAGAGACGTAAGACAACAGTGGAAAGCACAAACACGTCCAGATTGGAGCTCAATATTTCGAGAAATTTGATCGTAAAATACTTCCCACAAACATCTAATTTCTACGTCTTTTTCGAAACATTGTTCCTTTGAGTCATGCTGCTCACAAAGGGTTAGGTCAAAAGTCCGTACTACATTATTTGTACGCTAGTTAGATTTTCCGAAATTTAAGCTAGTATTTTGTGTGTGTATATATACAGAGTTCGCCAAAATATTTTATACACACTTGAGGAAAGGAAAAACATTATCCACAGTTTTACCAAATTGTGATAACACTGTTTACTGTAGTACGATATTTTCTCGACAGACGGCGTTACCCTCCTGGCTGTAGCATCAACAAGTCCAAGAGGTTGTCGTGTATTGCAGAAAAACGAGGCCATTGGAGGTCCTTTAGACAAGAAATTTAAAATGCATGTACAGTAATCCCACTGGACACTTTGTCTAAAGTTTCCCAAGCAATAGTTCGCCACACTAATAAATGCCTGGAAGCCAAAGGCCACCATTTTGAGCATTTCTGTGATTGTAGAGTCCAAATGTAACTTTTATTAATCTTGTGATGTTTGAATAAACTTACTATTACAATATCCATACAAGTTTTCCTGAGGTGTGTATACATTTTTGGCGTTCTCTCTCTATCTATCTCTATCTCTCTCTCGCTCTCTCTTTCTCTCACTATATATATATATATATATATATATATATATATATATATATATATAAATTGTCATCCGAGGAAAAATGGAAAGAAAAGAAAGAACCAGAGACCTCCAAACAGGGCGAAAAGAAATCGCCCAGTTCCTTAAATCTCTGGGACAAAGAAAAAAACAACGAGTAATAAATTAAAATGAAGAGTGTTCAATACACTAAGTAGAGTAAAACTAAACTAAATAAATCTTAATGAGCCTACCTACCTAGGTTTATCCACATGAGATCATCAGAGTGAAATGCCTAGTTCACTCTGATGATCCCATGTGGTTAAACCTAAGTAGGTAGTACCTAACTCATTAGGATATATATATATATATATATATATATATATATATATATATATATATATATATACAAGTATAGGATTGGTTTATACGGAATAAATTCCTTTAAGCAAAAAAAATACTATTCTTAAAAGAGTGCTCAATACAGAGTAGAGCAAATATAATTTATTCAAAAATTATAACATAAATATGCTATTTAATCACTACAAAATAGCCATTTTGTTTCAACGCTTCTGGTGTCTAATCAAGTGATGGTGTTAAATGTAGAATAAAGAGTTTTAGAAGGTTCAAATCGACCAAACACCGCTCCAAAGGTTCAAATCGACCAAACACCGCTAAGGGAAACGCTGTTACATAAGCTGCAATGACCAATCAACATACAAGTATACGAGAATTCAAAATCTTGACAACTAACCTTAGTTATAATAATTAAATGCCTTAATGTTAGGGTTAGACTAAATTAGAAATCATTCTAATTAATATTAAATTTTACTATAAAATAAAAAATTACCAATTCTAAATTTTAATTTAATGTGTATTAAGTTTAAAATATAAAATTATTTACAGAAGAAACTGAGGAAAAATTACATACATTTTTTATTTATTTTGTTTTAATTGAAAGGCCAAAAACTCACAATAAACGTTAAAATCTAATATTGACGCAAAGCTTCGTTACAACTTAGATACATTTGAAGCGGTGATATAGGCAGGGGATGATGAAATCTTGCAAAAGTGTATGTGTGTGTGAGAGAGAGGAGATGTCTGTTGTCGTCACCTCTGTGTGGGTCGGTGAAACGCAACAAGATACTGTAATAATCATGTTTTGGTTGGATTTATTATTAAAGCATTTCTCATGCGTATTTTTGAAAAGGATTTGTATATTTTCATTATTTTATTATTAGACATAAGCTAGATTCATGAATAACAGATCTGTAGAAAGGTGGTGATGTGAGTTAATGTTTATATGTGTTTATAGTTGACAGTAATGCTATAAATATATTTTCAAAATATTTTCTCCTTAAAGGGTTATGTTGTTTTTTAATTAGACTGGCATTAGTGAAATCAAATATATGTCCCACGTCGTTTCGATGCAAGACGAGAGTGTTAGAATGTCTGTTTAAACGCACGTCTCTCTTGTGTTCGTAGATCCGAGGTTTGAGATCACGCGAGGTCTACTCTACGTAATTGTTTTTGCACTTTATACGATAAATAGTGTTTGATTTATTTTGCTTCTTGATTATGTCCCCGAAGGTAACGATCCTAGTGTTAGAGATGGCTAATTCGTTTCCGAGTTTAGCCAAAAGTATGTTGCCTATATGGATTTTGTGAGCTCATTTTTTGTCAGTGAGAATGAAATGATGTGGATAGTAGAGAAGATTGAATATTTTCTTAATATATTCCTCTTCTTCATTTAAGTATTCAGGGCTACATATCTTAAGGTGTCTGGGGTAATATCCTATGATTAGTCTAGATTTTATTCTCTAGTTATGGTGGGAGTAGAAATTGATTAGGTCGTTTTTTGTTTGTGGGTTTGTCGAAGGTGACAACTATAGACATTCCTCACACACACCCTTATACACTTACATGAATTAATGTTACCGTCCAACATGCACTTAGATACACAAGCGTTTCTTTACATGCACACTGATACACTATTACACACTTTAACGTCCAGAATGTTCCTCACACATATTTATATATTATCTATTGCGTTAATACACGTGACACGTATCTGACTAATAAGAACTAACCATATATCATAACAAATCTCTGTGCCTATTTGCTTTTCTCATTTCTATCTTGATCTCTGGCGAAGCTTTAATAAAAATGAAACATGTTAGATTGAGACACGTTTCCTACTTGTTCTTTATTTTATTCTGTTATCTTGTCGGATCCCTATCCATATCTGATCTACATTTGATTTTCAACTAATATAGATATATATGTTTGTGTGTGTGTGTGTGTGTGTGTGTGTGTGTGTGTCCGCGCGCGAACGAGCGTGCGTGTGTGTAAAAATTAACTGGACATTGAAATCAACAACCAGAGGGGACAGTCTGCTTCATGTTATTTATAAATAGTCGAGCAAAAACACAACGAATATGGCCTGACGATTGCGTTTAAGCATGAAACAGTCTGTCGCCTCTTGGTGTTAATTTCAATGTTCACGTTTATATTTACATAGGCTCTATCACTGATATTGAGCACTTTGACCCATAAATATAGCATACCCTAAAACCATATTTTATCACACCACACACACACACACACACACACACACATATATATATATATATATATATATATGTGTGTGTGTGTGTGTGTGTGTGTGTGTGTGTGTGTGTGTGTGTATGTGTGTGTATGAGTGATTCATTTTTTAGGGCTTGTCACCCTTTTTGCAGGTTATTTAAAGCCAGAAAATATTTTAGATTGCAAGACGTTTTTGGCGATAATAAGGATTTACTGATACAAGTACTACTAATTAATCCATAGCTTGAGGGAGAAGAAGTGAATTTGCGCGTAAGTGAATATAACGAACCCAACTGGAATTGGAACTCGGCTCTCTGATTTCCAATTCCGTGCCATTGTTCATTACTCCACACGCAAATAGCACCTGCCTTTCCCAAACCGTCACCCATCTACTTACTGACCAGGTTTGACGTTTCTAAACTTCGGTGATCATTCGAAAACCTGTATTTCAACTTGATAAGGCCGTAAGCTTAGATAGAGTGAGAGAAGGGGAGAGAGATAGAGAGAGGTAAATAGCAGGACAGACTGGTTTTGCCGCCTTGGGTTGCAACCAGTCTAGAAGGAAAAACTTTGAATTCAAAACCAGCCTAGAGAGTGTTGTTTCCGTCAGGTTGTTTTGCCTAGGAATCACTACTACTACTACTACTACTACTACTACTGCGATTGTAGTACATATAATGCCCCCACGACTCTAGTGGGTTAAGAGTTAAAAAAAAACGATAGATAGATAGATAGATAGATAGATAGATAGATAGATTTAATGTAACATTATTTCTTATGAGAGAAGCTTTATTTTTAGCGGTTGAGTCTTGCATTGCTCTAAGGATCTGTGTGGTGGAGACGGTAACAGCTCGCCCACGCTAAGATAGATTCTATTGAACCTTTTAGTGATTTTATTCTGGTCTCGAAGTATTAAAAATGAATGTGGTTTTACTTGCGATGATAATGATTATATCTAAAAAGTTATTCAAGCTTAAAAGTATGAGCGCCTCGATTGAAACAAATGTTATTGATTGTGGGTTTCTCTGTTTTAATGTGAAGAGCCTCCAAGATTTGTAATCGTTTTTTTTTTTTGCTTTGTTTTTTGGTGGGTAGTGGGTGTAGTTAGGACAGCACAGTGATATCATATTGTCGAACGAAATTAAAATAGACCTGGTATTCTGTTATATCTTTACATCTGTCATATGTATATCCCCCCCATTAATGTATTCATGCTTCATTGGGTGTGAGCATTAAGGCTGGGCGTCTATGCGTCTAAATGTGTGTGTGTGTGTGTGTGTGTGTGTGTGTGTGTGTGTGTGGACCGTATTACCGTGTGTTCGGATCACGCAGCTCATCGTTGCCTCCGCTTCCCTCGGCCGCTGCCTCCCTCGTTGCCGGACATGGCACCTTTAACTGGCTGTGAGTTGACCAGCAACTGCCATTCGGCCCCTACAGATCAATTGTTAGCTCCCTGGGCAAGTTTACACGTACGACAACACAAACGCCGGAAATACTTACGACTGCAAAAGCGAGACTGGACAACAAGTGGACAATAGGCTACGTGATATTTATCTACACATTCTGAAAGAAATAATAGGAGAGAAAATTATTAAATTAATTATCATCAATCAGTTAATTAATCTGTGTTTTTCATTGGAGATATTTTTATCCATGGTAAAATTTTACAAGGGCGTTTTGCTGAAAACTTCTCAGCACAACCAACATTTTGATATTTGGTCATTTTGGGAAACCGATCGGGTCGAGAACTCAGAATATCTGTATGAGTAGAAGGGGGTTCTGTTTACATGAGTTAGAAGGTGGGATCCTGGTTATATGGGTAGAATGGGGGTTTTGTTTATATGAGTAGAAGGGGGTTCTGTTTATGTACGTAGAAGGGGTATTGTTTATATGAGTAGAAGAAGGCCCATTTTATATAAGTAGAAGGAGCGTCATATTTATATAAGTAGAAGGAACTCTGTTCGTATGAGTAGAAGGTGGTGCTGTTTTATATGAGTTAGAAGGTGGGGTCCTGTTTATATGAGTAGAAGGGGTACTGAGTTAGAAGGCGGGTTATGTTCTTGTTTATATGAGTTAGAAGGTGGGTTGGTGTCTATATGAGTAGAATGGAGATATTGTTTATGTATTTAGATGGGGTACTGTTTAGAGTTAGAATGGATTCCTATTTCTAATAACAATAGTGTCAAATAGATCTCTTAGTTTTACAGCGGTATTGTTCTTCTGAAAGACAATTCCAGACAAAAAAAGTTTGATTTTATTTTTAATTTTTAAATGTTTTTTTTAAAAAAATCATTTGAAAGATTTAAAAATTCAGAAAATTTTAAATACGCAAAAACTAATATGAATGATGTTAACATACTTTCAAACTTGAAATCTGTAAATAATAACTAAGGATAATAACTCTGTAAAAATCAGTAATTGATTTTACATTGTGTCGATATTATGAACTTCTAAAATGATAAAAAAATCTATATTTTAAAATTAAAATTTATTCTTACATAATATAGACTCGAATACAAGGTCGCAATAATTTCAAGCAATGATATATATATATATATATATATATATATATATTATAATAAACGTTTGCGTTTTCATATTTCCCCACTTCTTCATCCGCATATGTAATCAGCAAGAACATTACTTTAGTCCCCAATATATATATATATATATATATATATATATATATATATATATATATATATATATATATATATATATATATATATATATATATATATATATATATATATAAAGGCACAGTGGAGTAGTGGATAGCGGCTCGGATTGAGCAATTTCAGTCGAATCCATTAAATTCACTTACGCGCTAATACCCTTGGGAAAGGTATGAATACTCCTCTACTCCGCCCCAGCTATGGGTAAATTGCAGGAGACATACTGGGTTCTATAGCCTTGGATGGCAACTAATCTAGGAGAAGGAAAACTCAGTGCACCAGGTCTCTGTATTCAGCCCTTCAAAAAGTGTGGATGGTTCTGCACAAATCCTTCACCATTATAATCAAATCATCTGCTGATGTCTGGGCTGTCGGTTCCTTAGAACTTGATTAAAGAATCTAGATATTGTCCATAGTTATAATTGTTCCGGGCACTTTCGGCTACTTCTCTAGCCATTGTCAAGGATGTTGCTTTTGGATGGTGATTGTCGGTTTGTTAAGTTCTACATAGTAGCTTCGCTGTGTCGGGTACGTGCGAGGCGTGGGTGTATGTTTTTCTGGAGTTCACGTGCTATGTGCGACCGGTTGACATGGGCATCACTTCCATTTTTAGAAAACCTTTAACACATCATCTCAACTGCTAAACAGAGTAATATTGATAGCCATGAACGGTATTTAATCAGCAATGATTCCCTGATGGTAAGTTGTCTGCGACTATGTGATTTCAAAAGAATTTTGTGTTATCGACTAGAATTTTCCATAAAAGAATTTAACTATATATATATATATATATATATATATATATATATATATATATATATATAAGGCAGGATGTGTGTGTGTGTGTGTGTGTGTGTGTGTGTGTGTGTGTGTGTGTGTGTGTGCAACGAATGCACGGCCGTGTTTTTCGACGGATTTGCACCAAAATTTACATGAACATGCTCCAAGTTAGCAGGAAAGCCAAATCCGATTTTGCATTTCCCAACTCCCATCGATAGTGAATATAATCGATTTTTTCATGCTTCTACGGCAGTTTTCATGTTGTTTGCGGACATTTTCTACTGGCCAGAGTGAGAGCCTATAGCTGGCTGCCACGAATAGGCAGGAAGATTCCATAGGCCAGCGTGAGAGCCAACAGCTGACTGACACGAATGTTAACTAGCATGCTAGCATGCAAAAAAAATCGATAGCTGCATCCGTCACAAGTGGGAAAAATTTAAATCTGCATGGCACTTTACTCCAATTGGCTCATTCGCTTGCTTAAACTCAACGTTGATTCTGATTCCGAAGAATCCAAGTTGGGTGTGAAAAAGTATTTATTGTTAACATTCTTTTTTCATTCGGTTTTTCCAGGAAAGGCAAAAATATTCAAAGTCAAATGATAGCGATTGCTGTATGAGTCGTACCATGCTGCTAGTATATATATATATATATATATATATATATATATATATATATATATATATATAAAACACCATTTTCAGTACCTTTCTTAATTTCAAATCAACGTCTCATTCTTCATATAACCCCAATTTAGGGCCATAAGGTTAATATCCGGGTTGATTTTGTGGAGCCTCTTCCTTTTAAGACTGATACCTTTCACCCTCCCCTTACCACCAACTCGGGCTGAAGCGTCAAAATATGTAGGTTCTGTATCAATTTTAAATCTCTAATTCCGACACGAATACAGTCCATACACCGGTGTGGAATAAGACTTGGCGTTGGTTGAAATAGATCTATACCCATATCAGGTAATTTTAGATTTTGTTGTGTAATTTATATGCTCTGTTATAAGAAATACATTGAGCTCTTTTTGTGGATCAGTTTTAATATTTGATATTACTAGGATTCACTTAGATTATATACCAACGGATTTATTACCTATATATATATATATATATATATATATATATATATATATATATATATTACAAAGCAAAATCCACATGACCTGATATGGAGGGTATAGATCTATTTCAACTGACAAAACGACTCCACTCTTATTCAACCCCGGTGTATAGAGTCTATACACCGAGGTTGAATGAGACTGACATAGTTTTGCCGAATAAAAGAGATCTACCCCTCACCGTATGAGGTAATTTTGGATTTTGTTGTGTAATTTATATACTCTGTTATAATAAATACATTCAGCTTTATTTGTGGATCAGTTTCAATATTTGATATTACTAGGATCCACTTGGATTATATACCAACGGATTTATTACCTGTACTATATATATACACACACACACACACATATATATATATATATATATATATATATATATATATATATATATATATATATATATATATATATATACATTCTTTATATATATATATATATATATATATATATATATATATATATATATATATAATTACTTAACTTTAAATATCATTTTTATTGTTTTCTTGGACTTCGAAGTTTCCATTCTTCAAGGGATTCCGTTCAATTTTTTAAATTTATCACGCGTCTTTTTCAATCCGTTTTGTACACGAGCGCATTGACGAATTTAACGTTCTTTACACGTACACATTTATAAATTTTGCTTTTGTTTACGCCTTCGATTGTAAGTGCCGTAATTTTTTCAGTCTTCAGAATAAACAAATAGATAAATATGAACAAATTGAAGATAGATAGATAGATAGATAGATAGATAGATAGATAGATAGATAGATAGATAGATAGATGGAAAAAGACAATGGAAAAACTGGGCAGTTTTAGCCGATGCGTTTCGTCTAACTTTTTCAAGGCAAAGAATAGGTAAAAAATGCTACACTCGTGAAAAAAAGAAAATAATAATACAATTGAAATTATGATTTTATAAATGCTACACTCATAAAAGAAGAAAATAATTCACTCAGAAAGAAAATCCTCGAGAGTGCCGCCACTGAATATTATCCAAATATTAAACTTTTTTTCGCAATATCACCTTTCTTAACAGAATCACTACTTCTCCAAACCAACATACACAACAAATATATCAAGAAATCAAAAGAATACGGTTGAATACGTCAACACAACAATACAAACAATATTTCTACACGTGAAAATATTCTCTTCAAACATAAAAAGTAATTAACGTAATTTTTCAGTTGACCATATGAATATACAACAGCGTTTCTAAATTCTTCTTGTTGCTAACGATATTTTGTTTGTTCTTTATACATTCTTTGTTTCAATAAATTCATTTCGTTATTTGCCTTGGAAAAATCAACATTGGACGAAACGCGTCGGCTAAAAACTACACAGTTTTCCTATTGTCTTCATCTTACAGAAATTTTTACAGAAATTTTTACAGAAATTCTTACAGAAATTTTTACAGAAATTTTTACAGAAATTCTTACAGAAATTCTTACAGAAATTTTTACAGAAATTTTACAGAAATTCTTACAGAAATTCTTACAGAAATTTTTACAGAAATTCTTACAGAAATTCTTACAGAAATTCTTACAGAAATTTTTACAGAAATTCTTACAGAAATTCTTACAGAAATTTTTACAGAAATTCTTACAGAAATTCTTACAGAAATTCTTACATAGATAAATCGACAGAACGATAGATAGGTGAGTGTGTGTGTCTATGTGTGTACATGTGTATGTGTGTGCGTGCGTTCCTCTATGTGTGGGTATGTGTGTGCGCTCCCGCACGCGCAGATAAAAACAGGCCACAAAAATTTTTTGGATATTTACTAATGCTGTATTTTTTTCTAGTTGAATTACTCACCCTCAGTGTATTCCTCGTGTTCCTCTTTCTCTTGCTCTTCCTGTGGGCATGTTGTTCGACATTCCTGCTTAGAAGGCGGTCTTGCGTTTGGTGGGCACAAATCACTTGGAACACCGGCGGAAGTTCTGCACTGAACTTTCCGGTGTTGTTCTCCCACACCGCATGTCACTGTGCACTAAAAAAGAGACCACCAATAACCGATTATATTTAAATACGTTCGTTGTCAACGACTTTCCTACCATTTTTTTTAGTACTACCGCATTTCTCTAAACACCATATATTCAATTTTAACGACCAAATTAATTGGAAAAATAACTTTTATGTTTTTTGTGCACATGGCACAGTGGATAAAGGCGTTAGGTAGATCCAGTGACAGGACCGAAAGAGTGGGAGTTCAATACCCGGTTAAGGCAGTGGAGAACTGGGAGAGGGGAATTAACAGGGGATAACTAATATCCATTGAACATGGCACGTGGAACTAGAACAGTCTACCCCAGTGAGCGAAATAAAGGGTTCAGTTCGACTTGCCAACCACCTGAAGAAGGCCGAAGTGTACAACGACCGAAACGTTGTAATAAATATGGCGAGAAAGATGATGTAAATAGTCCGAATAATGTAAATAATGTACATAATACGTCATCTCAGAAATATAGACAGATACTGAAAGGCCGAAACGTTGTGATAAATATGGCAACAAAGATTAGGACAATAGTCCGAATAATGTAAATAATGTACATAATACCTCATCTCAGAAATATAGACAGATACTGAAAGGCCGAAACGTTGTGATAAATATGGCAACAAAGATGAGGAAAATAGTCCGAATAATGTAAATAATGTTTATATTTTTTATTTTTAAATTGGCAAAAATCTGAAATTAACAAAATATAAAATAATCGTTTATCAATTGCGATCAGTTTTTATTTTTCCTTCAGTTTTGCGGTTCTTAAAACGTTTCTTTATTTCCACCAGTTCTAACTTTCATGCTTTGGTTTGGTTTGTTTTACGGCATACCAAACTCAATCGGTTATTTGATGCCGACAAGATTATATTACTGCTAATATTTTCTTCCAAAAATATATTGCTGGTAATATTTTTCTTTTTCAAAAATGTATTGCTGGTAATGATTTTTTTCAAAAGAGTATTGCTGGTATTAAAAACTATTTTTATACTTTCATAGTGGTTTGACCCCTTTTGGTGGGATTAACTATTTTCCCATAGTTAGGACCCTGGCAGATGCTACCACCCAGGTTCAGCAGCAATTAAGAGGTGGTTCCACTTTCTCCTCAAAACTCCCTGGTCAGAGGTCTTGCTGTCGGATGTAGTTTATCGTCTTACCCAGGACGGTAACTTTCACGGTTAAGATCCGCCATACTACACGTTTTGTAGCGAACCACCTTCATTCCCTTTTTATTCCATTGGTGAGACGTAAGTTCCATTCGAGCAGCATCTTCCCACGAACCGCTTTGTGGAACTGTGATGAATACGAAATAAAGCCTATGCGAAAATTTATTTTGACCAATAGAAAAGGGAGCGGCTTACAAACTGTGAAAAGAGTAACGAGCCGATGTGAAATCGGTTTTTGATATAAATAGGCAGAGAAAGTTGAATCAAAGTAGAGACACAAAGAAAGAGGCACGGACAAAAAGCAGAAAGAAGCAGAGTTTCACGTGTCTGAATAACGCCGGTATCAAATTACATACTGATACATTAGCACTTTCTAAAGAGAGCAGGGCAATTTCAAAGAACTCTAGTCAACTCCAATGCTAAGTACCTTAAAATATATCCTTTCATTTATGTTGAATACAACCGTATAACTTTTTATGTGGAAAACGAACTCTCTCAATTTGTTTAAACATTTTTGAATATTACTTTTGTGATCGATGATTTAATATGACAATTTATCGAAACTACGAACTTTAAATATTTAATTCCTTGACCTGGAACAAACTTCTTAAAACTTCAATATCTGTCTATACTTCTGAGATGAAGTATTATATACACTATTTACTTCATTCGGACTATTATCCTCATCTTTGTCACCATATTTATTACAACGTTTCGGCCTTTGTACCCAAAGAGTGTGAGTTCAGTATCCGGTTAAGGCAGTGGAGAACTTGGAGAGGGGAATTAACAGGAGATAACTGATAATTGACATCCATTAAACATGGCACGTGGAACTTGAACAGTCTACCCCAGTGAGCGAAATAAAGGGTTCCATTCGACATTCCAACCACCTGAAGAAGGCCGGAGCGTACAATGCCGGAAACATTGTAATAAATATGGCGACAAAGATGAGGACAATAGTTCGAATAATGTAAATAGTGAAAACTTCAAATGTGTAAATTTGTAAATAAATTCCTTATCATGTTTTGTTAAATATAACACGTGAGTTTCCTTGTCATTTCCCTTCAATACTTCAGAACCAATGCTGTACTAATCACTACAATATTAACCTGTTCAAATCTAAGGTTAACCGTTATCTTCCCTATTTATCCGCCTACACTCTGCCTCTAACTCTGTAACGCTCTACCTTGCAGGGCTCACTGACTTTGTGAATATCATTGTTAAAAAAAAGAAATTAAATATAATGAAATAAGAACTGCTGGCTGCTCATTTCCGAGTACACTCATCAGTTTGGATAGCTAGTTAATCTCTTTTGCAGGCACCTGTTCAGGCACATTCGTGATGCTTCAACACGCAGAGAGCCAACGCAGAGAGTTTCCGGAAGAGTGCGGATGATCTTGCGTGATGGACAGGTGAACACAGCCAAATTACCTGTGGTTTCGTGTTGATACAAGCATCAATGGCGTCTGAACAGTTTTCAGGTATTTAACATCGGTGATGCATGCTGGAATCGCCTCCAGAGGCCGATATTATCAAGCCATTTGCTTGACAAACTGTTTTTTCTCTCGGTAAAAGTGGTGACCCCATCGCAATTTCGTTCCTAGTTGTAATCCATCGTGTTATGTTTAGCTATTTAACGCAACTCTCGGTCCAACATCATTCTTCGAGTGCCGGCGTGACAAATCGGTAGGAAAGAAATGGTTTCCCATGAGGCATGAACTCGTATCCTAATTTTGAGTCCTTCGTTCGTTGATGACGTCTTAGCCACTAAAATGAGATCAATGGTTGAAAGAGAATAAATATGTAGTTACGATCTCGAACTCTTCTTTCAGATTTTCGACGCCATCTTTTTTTCATTACTTAATAGTATATAATTTAATTTTAATTTCTTATTACTGTTGCTTTTTATCCTAACACTCTGGGTCAATACACTATTCATTATTCTATTATTTTATTACTAGATTTACTCCATCTTATTATTACTTTCTGATCCCAACACGCTTAGTCGATTTAATCTTCATTATTACTATCTTTTTTAGTAATAGTTTTATTCCAAGTTAACCTTTACCACACTGCAGGTGACATAGTCGACGTAGAATTCTCTCCCTTTGCTGCTTTCGGCACATTCTGTCGCCTTGAGACGGTTGCTATAAATAAACACATGTCAACTGTTATTTCTGGTATTTTAAACTGTAAATAGCCTGTTACTGCTTTGGAACAAGGTTAAACTTCCGTTTCCCAACGCCATTTTGAATTCTTCTAGACTCTACACGAGGTGTAACATCATTTAATTCTTTCGTGATTTTTTTTGTAAACGAAAATGGCCGCGTCAGTATCCAATGAAGACTTTTTTCAGCAGTTTTTCTTTGATTAGGACTCCGATGATGATTTTGAAGGCTTTACTCGAGTGGATATTGACAGTGAAGTGGTTGAATGATGATAACCATGCTAGCGACAATCATCCATGCCTGACTAATTTTATAGAAGTTACTGGAGACTATCGATATACGTAATAGACTTTCTGAAGGTGAATTACTTTGTCTATTTATAAACGGCGAAATAATAACATTATTCGTCAACGAGAGACAAATACGAGTCAGGTGAAAGAAAGAGAAAACAAATGCTAATGTCTTCTCGTATGTAAAGATGGGGAGACACATCACTTTTTTTTGACGAAATTAAATTCTTCTTAGCGATTTTGCTTCTTATTGCACCCCCAGAACTCCACAAGGAGTAATAAAAATTGAAGTACGTTGAATTATTTATGTATTTTTTGACGTATTTGTTTTTAATTTCGTGTTTTGTATTTCGCGTTTCAAATTTTTGTTTTCAACGTCAAAAAAATGCATGTAAACCGTAATGCATTACATAATACATTACATCCAAATATTACTCATTCATTCTTTTATTAGTGTCCAATAATTAATATCTATACGCACAATACAAAGAAAGTTATAACAATTTTACAACAGTGGGTGTTCATGTTTTTGCATGAAAAAAAATGTAGTGGCAGGGGAGACAACTCTAGAAAGAACTTAGCATAGTAAAGGTATTCATTATTATTAGTTTTACAATAATACTATAATTTTATTACTAGTTTTACTCTGTCTTATTATTACTTTTTGTCACAACACGCTTAGTCGATATATTCTTCATTATTACTATCCTTTAGTAATAGTTATATTCCGTCATAATATATTTTTGCCCAACACGCTGATTAACACATAAAACAATTAAAATCTCATCTCAATAGAAGAAAATCTCTAAATGCTTGACAACTAGGGAGGATATCAACTAAAAATAGAACTTACCACACCCCAAGCTCCTGTATCCCAGTCGGCGTCCTCACAACTTGTACTTTCGCATCTAGCTTGGCTTGCTGGTTTTGTACTTGGATCACACTGTCCTTCGTCCACGTAAGTACGACTATTGCTATCCAAGCAATAAACTTGCCTGGTTTTCCGCCGACGGTTACCGCAAGCTGGTACACACTGCAATTGAATTGTAAACATTAAGGAAACGATGGCATTATTCGTTACTATCTATTCTTCAATTGGCTAATCTAGATAGATGCGGCATCCCTTTAATAAGTGTGGCATTTAAACAACGATATAAAGAATATCACACTTATTAAAAGAGAAAATAATTTACTTAACGGAAAGTTCTTGAGAGTGTTCATATCGAGTTTTGCTAAAATGTTAATCTGCGACACGGATTTTTTTTTTTCAAATATTTCCTTTCCTAAAAAAAATACTCTTTTTCTAATCCAACATACGTGGCCATTTTTTAAATTAAAATAAACCGGTTAAATCAAAAGTTTCTAGTATTTAACATACATAAATAATTTATCAAATTAAAATAAAATAATAAATAATAATTACATTAATATATATATATATATATATATATATATATATATATATGTGTGTGTGTGTGTGTGTGTGTGTGTGTGTGTGTGTGTGTGTGTGTGTGTGTAAAGGAAGAGGTTATAGTAATTCTAACGAGAGAAAAGTGTGTATATTAAAAAGAAAAGAGAAACCGCAAACGTTTTTGGTTGTAATGTGGATTTTAAAAAAAAAATATTATGCTTTATTTTCCATAATTTTGCTACACGCGTTTCTGGTCTCGCGACCGTTATCAGGCAAAGGGTGGAGATTTCCACATATTAAAAAAATTTTTTTTTCCTTTAAATTTTTCGATGTTAAATATTCTCGATATGAGACATTCTCTTTTTCTGTGTTAGTGACACAAGTGTCTTTCTTATATATATAAGCAAATAAGAAAAAGATTCAACATCAATAACAATATTTACTGACTTTCCTTTATTAGGCGTTAAATTATACCACTTTGTATTCAACAGAGTTTATTATGACTTTTATTTCCATAAGAATATTTTTCAGCGTTCTTTAAATATTTTAAAAACCTATTGATAGCAGACAGAGAGAGAACACTACAAAGCTCCTACAGAAGGTAAAAAAGAAAAGTGAGAAAATGGATTAACATCAAAGACAAGAAGGCATAATGCATGGTTGTTAGCAAAAGGGGTTGCCCAATGTGTAAATTGCACATTGGAAATACGAAATTAAAACAAGTACGGAAATTTAAATATCTAGGCAACTCATCAGTCTCACGATGCAGTGATGAAATGGCAACTGATCAACTTTACCTAATAATTCTGTTTTTTTTTGTTTTTTTTGTGGGATCTGTGAGGTTTTTTGGTGTTAATAATATATGTCAAGAATTACTTTTCGTGTTGAAACTAACAACTGACACTAAAAGTGAATCCATCTTCAAAAAATTGAGGCCTATTTTGAGGAGAACAATATTCCATTTAATAATCTAGATTCTAAATGATCAGATCCTGACCACTAATCTCTCCTCTCATGTAACTCTAAATAGTCCAAGTAGTGGAAAACTAGCTCGTAATTTTCGATACCCCCTAAACCACGCGAGTAACTTTTCATTATCACCGAGCTGACCCTGTCACGGGGAAAAAAGACAGCTTGCTTTGAACGACTATTCGGACTCAAGATCAGACCTCAAGCCCAATTCATATATACAATCCAAGACACTGAGAAAATTAACGGTTCTTTATACTACTTTAGAAATTACCTGACTCTACAACCCATGATTGATCTTTGGTTTGCTTTGCTTTACGGCATATCAAGTTCAATGGGTTATTTAATTCCGATAAGATTTTTACGTTTAGTTTATTTTGTTTTACGGCATATCAACCTTAATGGGTTATTTAATACCGACAAGATTTTTTTTACAAAAGATTTATATGAATACAATATATATTCTTTGATATCAGTCTGTAAATCAGATTTGATTTACGAATTTTTGTAAAGCGGGGTTTTGTCGAAAGTCTGGTTTTCTTTATGTATTCTTTTCAGATTGCTTGGTTGTTTGATTTTGCTTAGCGGCATATCAACACATCTATGGGTTATTTAATGCTGAAATCTAAATATTTTGAACACAATTTTATGATTTCAGCTAAATATATTTTGAACGCAATTGTATACCTTTGTTGCAGGCCCGGTAGGGTGCAGTGCTGGTTTATTACTAAGTGGCCTTGTGCCAGACACCACACTAAACTACCGAGTCTACAAGCAAAGTAAAAAAAAATAAAAATGTGCGTGAATGAACAGTGAGAGGAAAGGGGTCAATCAACAAGTGCATAAAATAAAATATATTAAGATAGCCGGCACAGAATGACTGAAAAAGACTGGATTTCAACAAGAGTAATTTTTATTAAAAGCAGGAAAAACAAGTAACTTATCCCGTGGTAGGGATCAAGGAAAATGTTCCGCGCCAAAAATAGAAAATAAGATGGCTAAGGCGGGAAAGGTTCTTGAAGGAGAAGAAGGTTCCAGATAAGTCAATGTACATGATAATATACATACAAGGAAAAATACTCACTGCGAGTTTTTTGCTAATGTGAGTGAAATGTTATGTATATATTTTTTTTCCTTTTTTTGGTACTGGTTCAAAACAGATTTATGACGAGGCCAGAAGGGACGAAAAGTTAATACTTGGAGTTGCATCGTCTCGTAGGAGAATTTTTGAATGACGAGCCAAAAGGGACGCAGAATTAATTATTTGGTGTTTTTATTGGTTCACTGACGATCGGTAAGTGTAAGCCATTATTAGTTGAATACGAAGTTTTTGCTCACGACCGTGTCGTGTGTCTCTAACGTCTTCTGGTAGAAAACGGAGAAGGTCTGACCTGCGATTAGCAAGTTGTTCGTCAGTAGGATATCCCTGTCTGTATTTATATTGGTTCGCTGACGAGGGATAAAAATAAGCCATTAGTTGAATACGAAGTTTTGCTCACGACTGTGTCGTGTGTCTCTAACGTCTTCTGGTCGAAAACGGAGAAGGTCTGACCTGCGGGCAGCTTCAAGACGAGAAGAAGTCTTGGTAGAGTGTGAAGTCGACATTGTTGAGATAAGATATTCCGGCCCGCATATGGGTTAAGGGCACGGAATAAATGAGTTGCCCATCTAGTCAGGTTGAAAGCCGGGAGGCAACTGCTTTATAAAACGCTGGCCGTTTTGAAACGCCGAAAAAACGCGCGAAAAAATTCAAAATCTATTGTGAGTTCATCAGTAGGAGCTGGCGAGGTTACTGCTATGTCTAGCTGTGAGTGGAAGGTAGGGGTGAAAACCGCGCGCACACACGCACGAGTGTGAAAGGAAGGGAGGAAACTCGCGCGCGCGTAAAATATAAATGGAATTAATGTGTTAATTCCATACCTTCAACTACAGATAAAATGTATTGTTGGTCATTTTATTATAAATATTAATTGTTGGGTGATTGATTTTGTTTAGTGGCATATCAACACATCTATGCGTCATTTAATGCCAAAATCTAAATATTTTAAACACAATTTTATGACTTCAAATACAGATATTTTGTGCATAATTTTATTCTTTCAAGGTAAAAGTATTTTTTTAGATATATTGCTTGTAGATCATAAAATGTATTGTTAGAAGTTTTACTATAAAAATGTATATATTTATATATTTTAGTGTTTCATTGATTGACATTTTAATATAAAATTGTATTGTTGCTCATTTAATTATAAAAATTTACTGTTAATTGTTGTTGGGGGGCAGTATTTGTCTTGAGCTGGGACCCTAACCGGTGCTACCACACCGTGTCAGATTGGGCCTTAGAACAACAGCAGTTAAAAGGTAGTTCCACGCTCGTCAAAACCTGCAATCTCTCGATCAGAGAACTTGCAGCCGGATGTAGTTTCCCGTCATATCCTCATAGGATACAATCCTTACGTCCATAAAACAACCCCATTCGATAATCCTATACCTTGAGTGACTCTTGTGCCTTGTATTGGATTAATATAAAAAAATGTATCTTCTATTTTTAAATAACAAATTTTACAGATAAATGAACAAGAATATGCTTTCCCTACCTCAGACCATTCCAGACCCACCCAGATGGTGGGACACGCATGGTTGTTACACTTTTCTTCGATCACGGGTTTCACTCCTGTCCCTTGGCAGTCTCTTTCTTCAAGAATCACTCGTTCGTGATCATCAATCACCTGGACGCACATGACGGTCCTACGGCGAATCCCACCATTACCGCAAGTCTGGGTGCAAGCGGACCAATTGCCCGTCATCCACCTGGTCGAAGAATAAAAACCAATGAGAAGACCACGAGACAAATGCAACAACAGTTAGATACAGAATATATATATGTATATATATATATATATATATATATATATATATATATATATTGTTATGGTTCGGTTCCTTGTACTACGGTGATAGTCCAAGGTAGAACCAATAAAGAAGAACTCGAACACGTATATGGAATAACACAGATATATTACAAACAGGAATATATACAGAGAAGTAGAAAGTGTTAGTACGAACAATCAGGTTTAGTAGTAATTGTCTGAACGCGACTCTGTTTCGGACTGCCTCTGACTCGACTGACTGACTGACTCGCTCGCTCGCTCGCTCGCTCTGACTGACTTGACTCCTGACGGACTTCTGACGGACCTCACTCCAGACTTCAGAGAGAACAGTATTTAGTCACCTCCCCACGAGGGCATCATGTGACACAAGGCCGGTTTAACGTGGGATCTCCGAGCCCGTGAGCTCAGCCAAAAATATGCCCTTTGCACGCGTATAAACGGGTTCATGGTCGGTTTACCTCCCCGAAAGAGACTTCGCCCTTCGGCGTAGCCTCGTTCGGGTTCCTCCCCGCCCAAAGGCAGAGAGTTCAATCGATCAGCCGGTCGCCCGACTTCGGGCTGAACGATATTCAGTCACCCCCTCAGAACTCCCTGCTTCCTCTTGAGGCGCAGTATTTATTACGTATGGAATAGTCCATTATGTTATTATGGGTAAGGTCCCATAAGGTATATATATATACTAGTTAATAGCCTATAGTACTTTGAACAAGGTTTCAGCCCCCTCAGCTAAAAAAGATGTTTGATACACGTTGTACGCTCCGGCCTTCTTCAGGTGGTTGGAATTTCGAACTGAACCCCTTATTTCGCTCACTGGTGTAGACTGTTCTAGTTCCACGTGCCATGTTTTAATGGATGTCAGATATCAGTTATCTCCTGTTAATTCCCCTCTCCAAGCTCTCCACTCTGCCAAGTGTTCTTGAGGACACATGGCACAGTAGATAAAGTCGTTGGTTAGATCCAGTGACAGGACCCAAAGAGCGTGAGTTCAATACCTGGCTAAGGCAGTGAAGAACTTGGAGAGGGGAATAATGTAAATAGTGTACATAATACCTCATTTCAGAAATATAGACAGATACTGAAGAGTGATAAATATGGCGACAAAGATGAGGACAATAGTTCGAATAATGTAAATAGTGTACATATTACCTCATTTCAGAAATATGGACAGATGCTGAAGAGTGATAAATATGGCGACAAAGATGAGGACAATAGTTCGAATAATGTAAATAGTGTACATAATACCTCATCTCAGAAATGTAGACAGATACTGAAGGGTGATAAATATGGCGACAAAGATGAGGACAATAGTCCGAATAATGTAAATAGTGTACATAATACCTCATCTCAGAAATGTAGACAGATACTGAAGAGTGATAAATATGGCGACAAAGATGAGGACAATAGTTTGAATAATGTAAATAGTGTACATAATACCGCATTTCAAAAATATAGACAGATGCTGAAGAGTGATAAATATGGCGACAAAGATAAGGACAATAGTTCGAATAATGTAAATAGTGTACATAATACCTCATTTCAGAAATATAGACAGATGCTGAAGAGTGATAAATATGGCGACAAAGATGAGGACAATAGTTCGAATAATGTAAATACTGTACATAATACCTCATCTCAGAAATGTAGACAGATACTGAAGAGTGATAAATATGGCGACAAAGATGAGGACAATAGTCCGAATAATGTAAATAGTGTACATAATACCTCATTTCAGAAATGTAGACAGATACTGAAGAGTGATAAATATGGCGACAAAGATGAGGACAATAGTTCGAATAATGTAAATAGTGTACATAATACCTCATTTCAGAAATATAGACAGATGCTGAAGAGTAATAAATATGGCGACAAAGATGAGGACTATAGTTCGAATAATGTAAATAGTGTACATAATACCTCATCTCAGAAATGTAGACAGATACTGAAGAGTGATAAATATGGCGACAAAGATGAGGACAATAGTCCGAATAATGTAAATAGTGTACATAATACCTCATTTCAGAAATATAGACAGATACTGAAGAGTGATAAATATGGCGACAAAGATGAGGACAATAGTTCGAATAATGTAAATAGTGTACATAATACCTCATTTCAGAAATATAGACAGATGCTGAAGAGTAATAAATATGGCAACAAAGATGAAGACAATAGTTCGAATAATGTAAATAGTGTACATAATACCTCATCTCAGAAATGTAGACAGATACTGAAGGGTGATAAATATGGCGACAAAGATGAGGACAATAGTCCGAATAATGTAAATAGTGTATATAATATCTCATCTCAGAAATATAGACAAATATTGTTAACTTCTTGTTTATATTTATTTTAATTTCCAACACATTTTCACCACAACAACTCAAATAAAAACAACTTTAATCTTACTGTGGTGGGCAAGGTTGTCGATTACACCAGCGATTTAACTGCCCAGGCTTTGGCTGTGGGGAACACAAAGCTTCATTGACCGGTGATCCGTCTTCTTCCAATTGGCAAATTGGAGTGGACACGCTTTGACCTGAAAAAACAGTTACCCTTTCATTAATATATATATATATATATATATATATATATATATATATATATATATATATATAGTGTATTGGGGCAGAAGATCGTTATTTAAACATATTTTAAATATGATAGACAATGAATATCTATTATGTCTTATCATGAGCTGTTGTAATGTTCGAATATTTGCTTTAATTTCGGGTGAAAATAAAACATTTGGATATTTTTTAATTAAGTTGGTCCCTAAGCATTCGGCTCAAATGAACCACCCTCAGATTGGTTATACAGACATGAAACAAATATATCCACCGTCAAAGTTGATATTTTGTTATTTTGACATACAGAATTGCTATGCAACGGTCACGGAATAGCAGACGCAAATCGTAAGTTCAAGATGCGGTTCTATGACGTCATACCACGTGATAGACCGAAGTCTTACAACAGAACCAATATCTAGATGCAATGTAATGTGTTGTGACTAGTTTGAAATGTAATTTTGTTGAGTGTAGTTTGCTTTGCTTTAATGTAGATGGCCTCGAATATCTGAAGATTCTTTTTACTGTGTGTATGTGTGAATATTATTGTTATCAACTAATGTCTAATATTATGACCATGCAATATATATATATATATATATATATATATATATATACAACCTTGTGCAAATTAATTGAAACAAAACGAATAATTCCGTTATTATTTACTCTTTTTTCGTATTTTTCCAATGAAACATGACCCAGTGCAGATGTTAGTACACCGGATGTCCATTCCACGAAGTCGTTCCTTGCAGATTGACCACAGATTCTCGATTGGATTTAAATCAGGAGAGTTTCCGGGCCAGCCTATAGTACTTTGATTTGCTTACTGATGACATTGTCAGTGTGTTCGTGCAGCGTTACAATTTTCGTACGCTTCCTTAGATTAACGTCCATTGCAGACAATGACCGTAGGACAACTAATCGACAGTCGAGACAATAATGTCTGGGCGTGATAAAAATCTGATGGAATCATGGATGAAGCACTATTTTTCAAGTTCAAACAAATTTCATCATACACCCCGAAAATAGATTCATATTACTGCAAACTACTGGTAATGTCCTAATCTGAGGAAAAAAATAGGAATCGATTACACCCTGTCACTCCAGTGGGTCTAAAACTGACCGTATGGTGAAAGAAAGGAAACTAAAGTGGTTGTTTCAATAAATTAGCACAAGGATATCTATCTATCTATCTATATATATATATATATATATATATATATATATATATATATATATATATATATATATAACGAAATGGATTAAGTTCGACAATTATTTGATATATTTTCTGTTTATACGTTATCGAACATTCAGGCCGGTAAATGTAATTGATACCGTTTAATAAAAAAAACGTCAACATCTTGATTACGTCATGATCTCTCTCTCTCTCTCTCTCTCTCTCTCTCTCTCCAGAATAAAATAGAATTTAGGTGTTAGAAAGAATCAGGCCTCCCTAAAGCTCGTAAGCTGGCGCTACAGAATCCCAAACAAAATACTGTACATAATAACAAAAGCCACACGACTTTATGACTTTCAACAGCAGCAACAATTAAAATGGATAGCACATGCAACCGGAAGAGAAAATAATGACATAATCAATGTTGACATTCCGCAGTACTTAAAATTTAAATTTTTAAAATTTTATTTTAATTTAAAATAAAGTTTAGAAAGGAAACACCATCAATACTAGAAAGAGTGATAACAGTTACTGGATTTAAATTTGTTTTCCTGAAATATTGTTTTAAAATAAAGATTTTAGATATTTAAACCGAAAGCACTAATGGCTGCCACATGTTTTCCTTGTAGAACGACATTATATATTATCATTACTCCTGTCCGTGGCATTATTTACAAGGTTTAACTGAGAATGGAAAAAATTCAAAGAATTACCTTTCCCGCAAGACTTGGAGCATTCCGTCCAATCGGTATGTTTCCAAATATATTTAGACACGTCGTGTGTTGTATCATTTGGTAGAAATGGAACGGTGTATTCATATTTAATGCCTGGGTTCTCTTCTTGAAGAAGTATCTGAGAAAGAATAATATTTCAAATTGCAATATGAAAACAAATGATATAATAACGACAGAATGATGAATAACAAGAAACACATCACTTGAAGACAACCAACTGCAGCAACCACTAAAATTTAACGAGGAAGAGAAATAATGGTATAATTAAAATATTGGCATTGAACATTACTTTAAACAAAAGCTTAGGAAGGAAACTCCCATCAATACTGGGAAGATGAATGACTGTGGAATTATGCTGAGAATACCATGGACTCAACATGTCAGTAATGAGAAAGTTTTAAAGAAAATGGAAACAAAAAGGACATTTCGGGAATTACATCTATTTGACGCTTTGGCACATATCTTCATAGATGTTTTTAGCCGGGGTTTATTAGGGGTTTTGGGTATTTCAACACCATGCCTCCTCTCCACAATGACGCAGACGATACTGATCGGGTATCGACGATCGTGTGCTATCCGTCAGCTACAACTTTCTTCATTTTTAATCACACACTGCGACTCTTCTTGGCAATTTATAGTCCAATCAGGGAGAACTTCCGGTTCACCGGCAATCTACGCTCTTCCATGAAAAAGGAAGCAAATGCAATAACGATTTCGATCTGGTAATGAAGATGGCGACGAGAAATTGTAAATAACGATTTCTGTTTCCTACACTGAGATATATAGATGAACACACACACAAACACACACATGAAACCTATTCTACTCTCATCTCTCAAAAAAGAGTCGAATTAGTAGGATAATAAAAGAGAAAGAAGAGTTTGAAAAAACTGACACTCGTGGGACATTTGGAAGGAGGAAAGCAGTGAATAATTTGCATAACGGGTTTGTATAAAAGGATGGCGGAACAGAGTCTGGGAGCGGGTAGCGAAAAGAATTACTAAGAGCTACAAAGGATAGGAAGATTTGGAGAGCCATGATTGCTCACGTCATGAAGAGATATGGCACATAGCAGAAGGATACATATATGACAAAAGCTAACCTTGTAAATCAGAAAATAAACCGTGAACTTACCATGACAACAAAATTTTCCATAATTGGACCCAAAGCGTAAAATGATTCCGGCTCATCTGATGGACGATCATAATGGACAATTGTTCCTCCAACAGCAAATTTTCGAGGCCAATCGATTGTCCAGCCTCCATTTATATAATAAACACTTCCTTCGTTCTTCAGAGCTAATGAAATACAAAAGGAGAGAATTTCATAAATTTATCAAAGAGTTTAATATATATATAATTTCAGTTCTGTATGATTGAACAGCAATTCTTTTAAATATGGGCTGGTAAAAACGGTAATCATTTTGGGCCTATTTGGAATTCACGGGGACACAAGGTGAGGAATGAGGGCTTGGAGAATTTGATATCCAAAGGTCATATTCAAGGCAAAAACTTACAGAGGGGAACAGCGAATAACATGTTTGTCTAAATGGATCAGAGAACAGACGACATTGATTCGGCCTGAAAAAGATAGGAGATTGTGGAGAGACGTGTTACCCCATCTCCTGAAAGGACACAACACATAGATGAAGAAGAAGAAGAAGAAGAAGAAGAGGAAGAAGAAGAAGAAGAACAACAACAACAAGAAAAACAAGGAGAAGGAGGAGGAGGAGAAGAAGAGCAACAAAAAGAAGAAGGAGGAGGAGAAGGAGTAGAAGAAGAACAAGGACAAAAAGTAGAAGAACAAGAAGAACGACAAGTAGAAAAAGAAGGAAGAGTAGAAGAAGAAGAAGAACAAATAGAAGAAGAAGAAGAAGAAGAAGAAGAAGAAGAAGAAGAAGAAGATTTAATAATCTTTTTTTTTCAATGTATGAATATCCTTTCACAATGGTGATTTTTGGGGTGTAGGTAATTTGGCCAAAATTCTTGTTCTGTTGTCCCCAAATTCCGACCTCCTGAGTCATCATATGAAAAAAGAAATTTGTTTTCCAAAAATAATGCATTTCCAAAATAATTATACAATCTAAGTCTTAAAACTCAAAAGATGACTCATGGGAATTGAAATCTTGGGACAACACAACATGAATTTTGCCCAATTCATTCACACACAACAAACACATATACGACACATTATGAATGGATCATTAAATATATTATACACAAAATATCTCTTGTTTTAATGATGTCATTTTTATGTTCACATTATTTAGAGGTTCCACTTGAGATTAAGTAACAGTAAAATATAGGAACTGCTACAGTAGTCAGTAAAGGAAAGTGAGAAAAAAGGACTAAGTATTAAATGTAAGACGGAATCTATAGTTATTAGCAAAAGGGACATCCCAAAATGCGCCCTGTGAATAGGAGACATGAAAATCAAGCAAGTACAAAGATTTAAATATCTAGGAAATGTTTTGAATAGAGGTTGAGTAATGGGACACTTAAATCTAAAGACGCATTGGGATAGTGTAAGATGCCTTCCAAAAGCTAAGCAAAGTATTAATAAACAGGAATACTTCGTTAGAAACAAAGAAAAGATTATTGAACTGTTATGTAATATCGGTTCTCTTATATGGCAGTGAATGTTTAAGAAATCTCTTCACAGATGAAGAAGAGACTTAAAGTAACAGAAATGTGGTTCTACAGAAGGATGCTGAGAATACCAGGGATCGAACATGTGAGCATCGACCAAGTTTTAGAGAAAACGGAAACAAAGATGACACACATAGTGTTAAGTAATAGTTTCAGACCATTATTTTTGAGTGGCAGTGTATTTTGGCTCAGACGTTATGAGGCTGACCTTTAAGGTCAGATGGTAGACAAAACAAAGGAAGTCATTTTTGATTGGTTAAAACTAGCGTGGGAATGTTAGAGAGATAGAAAGGGATTTCGGGGAGATATGTTTTTACACGTCGAAGAATGTAGACTTGGTTATTTTGTGTCTTGGGCAACTTGCTCTCCAGTGGAGTTGATAGAGTGACCCCACTGGCCAGTTAAAAATGTACACGTCGACGTGTTTAATAAAATAGATAAGTTTAAAATCCCTTTTGTTGAAGTTCTCTTCATCGCCGGTCTCCAAAAACATTTCGACCCCCGGCTGGGAGAAGACGAACGGGATGAGATACAACGTTATGGAATCGACCTCGTCGACCAAAAGATCTTCCCCACAACGAGGGGGCAGTGCAACAATAGAATCAGAAAGAGAAAGTTGAAATTTCTAGGGTACACAATAAGAAAAGAGTGTTTGGAAAATTTGATACTCACAAGACACAGTGAAGACAAGAGGAACAAGGAAATGGCTTATAAACTTCAACGCCTCCAAAACGAAACTGCTCTTTTTACCCACCACATAGAACCCTCCATGTCTCCCATTAGAATGGCTGATGCCTATCTCCAGGTGAGCGCCTCGTTGCCTCTGCTTGTTCTGTCCGCTGATATGAGGGGGAAAAATACATAGACTCGATAGTTTCATCTACTGCAAGAAAAGTTGGTTGTCCGTGTCGTGCCAGAAAGATTTTTCTCGTCTGTGTCCATCCTTCAAATCTATAAATCAACCATTCGTCCTTGCATGGAATATTGCTTCCATATATGGTCTGGTTCCCCCGCCGTAAGCCTCAAGGTCCTCAACAAAATCCAGAGACGGATATGTAATGTGATATCTATCTGGCATCTAGTCTACAATCGCTTTCTCACAGACGTTCCGTGGCTTCCCTCTGTCTCTTCTATAAGTATTTTTCACGGCAACTGTTCCGTCGATTGCTTTCGCTGGTTCCCAAACTGCATCAATTTAAACGAGCATCTCGGCCCCACCCTTTCACTGTCGGAACGTTTCCTCTACTCAAACAGCTTCTCACGCACTTCCCGTCTGTGGAATTCTCTTCATCTTACTTGCTTCTCTGATAACTATAATCTTCAAATATTCAAATGTAATGTCAATCGACATCTTCTGATACCTTGATCTTGTTCCTGCATCCTTCTCTTTATCCTCTCCCCAAATATACCTCTTTACTCTTGTTATCTGCCTTCTGTAACCCCTTGCGTGCTTAGTGGCACTCCCGCCTTGCTTGGGGTGAAATGCTAAAAAAAAATCTGATCGCAAGGAACAAAATTTACTAAAAGCTCCAAAGGACAGGGCAATGTGGTGAGCCATGACTGACCACGTTCTGAAAGGACATGGCACATTGAAGGGGTTTCTTCAGTTAATTAATATCATCCTAAAGCTTCGTTGTCGCCGAGCAGCCCCGAATTTTCTACAGTCTTGTTGTAATCGCAATGAGGCTCAGCTTACGTCCACATCACAACATGATAAAAATCTTTCCATGCTTCTTCATACAATATTAAAAATGCTTGCAATTTTTTTTTTCCAGTAGATATCCAAACGATTATTATCATAGTAGAAGAGAACCGGTGTGCGGGCGGTGTAATGGTCAACGGGTCGCAAAAAGAAAATTGGTGAGCAAAGTTCGAGGTCCGGACGACTTCGTTGATTATATTTTCGCATAAATAGCCTTACTCGAAATCAATTGCTCGACAGTAAATTGGTCGAAATCAATTGCTCGAAAAATAATTTCTCGAACTATCAATTGCTCGAAAGGCAGTTTACTCGAAGTAATTTCGAAGCTCGAAGCACCACTTAAACTGCGCCGTCTCACGACACGTCAACGGAGCTGGATATAAAAGGAGCCCCAACACTCTAGCAGTCAGTCTTCTTGGACTTTCTCTCTTGGCTGGCTCAATACATGGTGGCAAGGCTACTCTCTGTACCTGTGGTTCTCCCTTTCTTCCCATAGCAACCATATCTATTGTCATTAAACTTGTCTTACAATATTCCATTAATTGTTAATACTCATCACTGGATTGTCTATTGTTGGTATTGAATTAACCTACAATACGACCGACTATTTTCCTGATTTTTTTTTCTATATTTGTTTTCTATTTCTATTTCAGTCATTTTGGAGATCTCGAACCCTAGTGATGGACATAACTTTTGTTGAGAGCGAAAAAGGAAAGAAGTTGTGTTTGGATGGATATATCTATATATTAAGGACAAAACAGTGAACAATAAGATTTACTGGAAATGTGCAACATAAAGGAAATGCTTAGCACGTGTTATCACTGTCAATGTTAGCATCCAGAAACGAAGCGGGAATCACAACCATGCAGGAAATGCCGCTGAAATTGATGCCGCTAAAGCCATGGAGAAAGTGAAAGTAAATGCAATAAATAGTCAAGATATAAATGTACTCGTTCTTTAATTTTAACTGTTCAGTTAACAACAATAAAGTTGTATTATTTTATCTTATAATAAATATTAAAAACAATGTGGTTTTTTTTTTTTTAACCACAGGTTTCGAACAATCTGCCTTTCAAGCAATTGATAGTCTGAGAAATTATTTTTCGGGCAATTGATTTCGAGCAATTTACCGGATACCAGCCTTGGGGGGGTAGGAACGCATTTCTTCTTCACCCGGCTATGGTTTAAATAGGAAGGCAGACTATAACCTCTAGCCTTGCTTGGCAACTCGTCGATGAAAAGGAAAACTCTGAATTCAAAATCCATTGGGCCTTGGACTGGTAACATCACCCCATAAAAACCTACTTGCTACGAAAACCGCGGTAACAGCACTTAGCTTGGCGAGGGTGTGTCCTTCGGGTTCACATGGGGGGGGAGTTGAAAGAAGCCAGAGTGTAAGAAAAAAATAAAAATATGTTTACGAACAGTATCCGGAGTAAAGGTGATAATTTAGTCCACAAATTCAGACAGCTTTTATTGCCTTAACCTTTTTCAATATACCGGGTGTAACAGCAAAATTGTCCAAATCGTGTAACAGCATAATTGTCCATCACACAAAATGTTTAACATCTAAAAAATCACTAAACTAATTGAGTTTCTTTTTTCCGGGTTTTCAGATAAGACGTTTAACCATCTTGACACCATTTTTCGTCAGAATAACTGAAAAATCCTTTGAGTTATTCAGCTAGAAAGAGAACAAGTTAAAAACGTTTTGTGTCAGTGATTTGTTTGTAGTGATTTTATAATATTATAATATATTTATGTTATAATTTTAGAATAAATAATTATATTCGCTCTACACTGTATTGAGCACTCTTTTAAGAATAGTAATTGTTGGTTATTGGAATTTATTCTGTATACACCAATCCTATATTTGTATATATATATATATATATATATATATATATATATATATAATGAACATTATTTCCATCCTTCATGAGCTTACGATTCTTAGCTATGATTAATTATGAACATGTCATTTTCATCCAAGATCGATTTCATCAGGATTTTTTTTTTTTTTATAATCTTGGAGAGTAATTATACATTGCCATTGCTCAAAGTAGAGACCAATAGTGTTATAAAGACTTCGGAGAATTCCAGTAAGATATCTTTAATCATTTCTAAGATACAACGGTTCAAAGCTTAATCTAACAATTGGACAATTTTGCTGTTACACCTGGTATTTCTATATTTTCCAAGATGTTTAAAATCTGAATATGTCTTCTTATTTTTTTCATAATAAAAAATATTTTTAAAAGAATGGACTGGAATACCTACCCAAGTAATTCTTTGTGGAGACTTTTTCCACAACTCTGATATTCATGGCCCCCTGCGGAATTCTAACCACTTCGTGATAGTCAGCTGGAAATAGCAAACAAACCTGGTCACTGTTAGAACAAACAACATGAGTGAAAAATGCAAATTTACAAGTATTTTTTTTACATTAAAAATAGGTACCTTTACTTGCTTACTGAAAGAACAGCATAGTATGATGAAAAAAAAAGTTTTATCATTAAAATGTTTATGTTATTATTAAGAGGAAAGATTAAAGTAGTTTTTGATTATTTTATTAATTTATTTAATCCTTTCAAGCACGTTCGAAATTTTCGTTAGAAATCTTTTTTTTTTTTTACGTCAGCAGTTGGCATAATATTTACGATTGGTGTTTTTGCGCCTTTTTTTAGGTGAAAAACGCATTGATTTGGACATTCTTGCAAATATCAAATAATTGTCTGATTTTAATGAAACTTTCAGAACTTAATCACAGGTGAATGAAAGTGAATTTTTTTTTTTTTAGAAAATCTTGGTAAAAAAATATATATAAATATATAAAATATATAAATATATTTTTTTACATATGTTTTCCCTCACTTACTTAATTTCATGAAATTTCGAGAAATTAAATTGCAATGTCAAAATTTGTTTTATTAGTTTAAAGCGGGACTCATTGAAGAATTTAAATCATCAGGTTTTTTTTTTGTGTAGTTGTTTTGTTTTATTTTTAATTTTTTTTTTTTTTGTGTAGTTGTTTTGTTTTCTTTTTTTGTGTAGTTGTTTTGTTTTCTTTTTTGTGTAGTTGTTTTGTTTTGTTTTTCGTGTAGTTGTTTTGTTTTTGTTTGTTTTTTGTTTGTTTTTTTGTTTGTTTTTTGTTTTGTTTTTTGTGTAGTTGTTTTGTTTTGTTTTTTTGTTTTTTGTGTCGTTGTTTTGTCTTGTTTTTTGTTTGTTTTTTTTGTGTATTTGTTTTGTTTTGTTTTTTGTTTGTTTTTTTGTAGTTGTTTTGTTTTTTTTTTTTTGGGGGTGTAGTTGTTTTGTTTTCTTTTTTGTAGTTGTTTTGTTTTTTGTTTTTTGTGTAGTTGTATTGTTTTGTTTCTTTTGTGGGGGTTGTGTAGTTGTTTTGTTTTTTTTGTGTATTTGTTTTTTTTTTTTTTGTAGTTGTTTTGTTTTGTTTTTTGGAGGTTTTTTGTGCAGTTGTTTTTTTTTTTTTTTTTAACGGGACCCCCAGTTACGGAAAATCTTCTCTGAATCTTAAAATAAAAAATGCAATAATACTGACATTATTTAATTAGAAAAGCTTTTAATTGCTTTTATAAATAAGATTCATTAAGGACACTATTGGATTAAGAAACTTTTTTTTTTATGAATAATTTATTTTTACAAGAATCGTTTTCATTTCTTAAAATTTTAATTACAATCATATTAATTATAGTAATTTAAATTATAATAATTTATAATACTATAAATCGTTTAAAATCCTATATTACTTGAAAACTACAGTGAAAATTATATTTACGAATCAAAAATTGAAAAGTTCAATAAAAGTCGTTTACACCCAATATTTTTTAATTCTACTTTTTTATGTATATAAAATATTACATAACTTGCCACTGTTTGAAAGTATGGTTGATCAAACACGACATAATCAGAAAATAAGAGCGATGACTATAGTAAATTTAAAGTCAACATTCCTAAAATTAGATTATGGAGAATATTTTCCAACATTTTTAAGATTACTGAGTACTTAAAAATTATATAAAAAAAGGCGCTCATCCGTCGTTTTCTTAAACTGACAGTAAAGCTGCTGCCAGATTTTATCATCACTTGTCAAGAGATCTACAAGTGACAAGCGACGGTGATAAGCGCGTAATCATCGCTACCGTTTCTTTTAAAAATCCATTTCTCTGTTATTTTAAACTTAAAATCAATAATATTTTTTTTCAAATCATATTAATTATACTTTAAAGCAGCTAATATTCCTCAAATAAAGTTTTAGAAAAATATATTTTATTTTTGGAAGATTTTTAAAACCGAGAATTAATTTTTGTTTAGAAATGTGTCAAAAATGGTTGATATTTATCAATTTTTATCGATTTTCTGAAAGCGACTAAAAAGTTGAATACAATTTTGATTTGAAATACATCAGAGTATTTTGCTTACTGGAAATAGTAAATTTGATCATTTAGCGTTCAATTAAAGCTAAAATGAAAACTACAAGAATGTTTTTTCATCTTTAAAGTTTCATTTTAAACCGTAGGTATCAAAACTGAGTGGAGAGACCTAATTAAAATGAAAGCAGTTTTCCTTGTTAAGAGGAAAGGACAATTGTTTGACATTTTATCACGAGATTACTTTGAGACAAACAGCTATTATTATTATAAAACGATTCTTTCGGACGAGCATCCTCATTGTATTTGTTTTTATGTCAACGTTACTTTGAGACGAGGCGCTGTTATTATTATTATTATTATTATTAATAATGATAATAATAATAAATGCTTCTTTCATGTTAGTTTTTATAATATTTCTTCGCAAACTTTTTTCATCGACGTTGTAGTAAAACATGTCAAACGAGGAAGCCAGTTAAAAAAAATATTTTTTTCGTATACTAATAATAACACTGTCACTGACTGTAAGATGAGAATGCTGTTGGGGAAATTTCATTAGTCATCATCATCATCGTCATCGTCGTCAACATCATCATCGTCATCATCATCATCAAGAGTCATAACGACAAATTCGGAGAGAAAAAATAAATGAATATATGCAACAATTAAAAAAAGGAATCTTTTTCAGAAAAGAAAATCTATTCCCGAGATTTGGGATTTTTTTAAAAAGAGATTTCTCCAACAACTACAAGCTAATCTTAGTTGTTAATGGATAATAATAACATAAAATATCATGTTTTGTCATGATTTGCTTTTGGTTGTAATTTTCAGCCCGTCCGAATTTGAGCTAAGCTTACGATTATAAACATTTCTCTGCTTAAATTCATTCCATGGTTGCCTAAATAATCTCTCAGTGATAATTCTACTTCTCAAAATATATTTGAATAACCTATCAAAGATACTTACTAAGATTAGGTTTAAATATAAGCTAGCTGAACATATAGAACAGGCTGAGATAGATAGATAGATAGATAGATAGATAGATAGATAGATAGATAGATAGATATGAATAGAAACAGAACAGACAGACAGATAGATAGATAGATAGATAGATAGATAGATAGATAGAATGAGAACAGATGTTTCTACCTTTTTGACTAATGGAGGTGAGTGATTACTCATCCTCTCTCTTCTCCATTGTTGTATTCCAGCGATGAAACATTTTTATCAAGATATCTTGCAATGTGCATTTGTTCTCCTGCAGCTAAAAGCTTAATTTCCAACTTGGTTTGCCGATTGTACTTTTCCATGCTGATAACCAAAACGCCATCTTACACCGTAACAGACAGAAACAGCTTAATAAAGAGGCACTACTTAAAGAGACTGGTCTAATCCTTAAAAAAAATAGGGGAGAATTTTGCAGTGGGGGTGATTTTTATCGATGGGCATTCTTTAGGGTGTGGGTCGGTAATTTTTTGGAAAGAGCAGACCAGACATCTATGCAAGTGTTTCAGAGGAGGTCCATGATATCAAATGTGCTATAATAAATTGTCTCGACCTCTGACCGCTCCATCCAAAAGGCTGACTTAGTCTGCAGGTGTGAAGAACAAAACAATGAAGTTAATGTTCTATTATTTAAACAAGGTTTCTTATTTTACTGCATGAACAGGATAACAACTAACACAAATGAACAAAAAATGTAAATTCCTTACTACGGTTGATTTGACGAGCAGGATGTGGCCTGGAGGCCGGAAGTTGTCGACCCTTACTTTTGACTTTCCTCATAACTTTACTTTTCTTTTTATGTGTCATGACCTTTGAGGACGTAGGCGATCATGGCTCTCAATTTTCCTCTATCCCTTGTAGCTCTCAACAAGTTCTTTCCCTCTTCTACAACCCCCAGACCCCGCTACGTATGTCATGCGTTGTTTTCCTTTGTCTCACTTTCCCTCTATTCGAATATCAGATTCTCCAGGCCCTCCTTCCTCGTTATTTGTCCCAGAAACTTCAGCTTCCTCTTCCTGATGTTAAGTATAAGCCTCCTCCTTGTTTGCAACCTCTCTAAGACCTCATCGTTGCTCACATGCTCGTTCCATGATATCTTTAATATCCTTCTGTAGAGCCATACCTCCGTTGCCTCGAGTCTCTTCTTCGTCTTTGAGGAGACCGTCCAACATTCGCAGCCGTAATGGAGGACAGATGTCACGTAGCAGTTCAGTACCCTTTTCTTTGTTAGCAAAGAAATCTTCCTGTCTCGTAATGCTCTGCCTAGCTTTTGGAATGCGCCTTTGGTCATCCCAATATGTTCGGTCCATGGTATCCTTAGCATTCTTCTGTAGAACCATACCTTCGTTGCCTCGAGTCTCTTCTTAGTCTTTGAGGAAATCGTCCAACATTCCCTGCCGTAAAGAAGGACAGATGTCACGTAACAGCTCAATATTCTTTTCTTTGTTACCAAAGAAATAAAGTGGCATTGGAATCTATAAGGTACATATATGACACCTTCATACTCTGGCCATACCAGGAAGATGTTTAGGTTCTATTGGACCATGTGAACTCAATAAGACTTTCGATACAGTTCACAATGGAGAAAGAGAGTAACAACACACTCCCATTCCGGGATGTGGTTATATCTCGAACAGAGAATGGGTTCAAGATATACCGTAAACCGACATTCCGACAGTACCTCAATTTCAACTCCCACCATCCATACAGCATAAAGAAAGGGATCGTCTGCTGCTTACAACACCGAGCAAAAGTCATAAGTGGCTCATCCTTTTACTGCACATTGGGCAAAATCGAAAAATATTGATTTTTTTCTTTTTAGAAGTGTTGAGGAGTCTGTTCATAATATGATTTTTACAGAGTTATCTCGACTTTTTATTTATAAATGTAGTTCCTTAAAAATTTCCTTACCTGGCACTGGAGTTAACCATTAACAAATGAGGATTTACTGAAGTGTGGTTATTACTCCTGCGCTGTTAGTGGATCTATGCTTCTCCTCATTTTAGATAGGAGTATTTGCTCAACCCTGGGGGTTTCAACCCTGCGGCAGTACTTCTCTCATTGCTGTAAGAGAGATGGAATAATTGTAATACCGATGCCAGCGTGATAGTTGTTGCGGAGACTGGGTAAAACGACAGCTTTTGTCCTTAGCAGGTATGCATACATATTCGTACGTCGCTCCCCACGTAAAAACGACCTTGTGCCACATCCTGCATTAGTGGAGAGGCTGGGTAAATATATTTAAGTCATTGTTATTTGCATATTTTTATACTGTTGTTCATTTCTGTCTATATTTCTGAGATGAGGTATTGTAACTATTTACACTATTTACATTGTTCGGACTGTTGTCCCCATCTTTATTGCCATATTCACAGTCTATATTTCTGAGATGAGGTATTGTAACTATTTACACTATTTACATTGTTCAGACTGTTGTCCTCATCTTTATTTATTCACAGTCTATATTTCTGAGATGAGGTATTGTAACTATTTACATTGTTTAAATTGTTTGACTGTTATCCTCATCTTTATTGCCATATTCACAGTCTATATTTCTGAGATGAGGTATTGTAACTATTTACATCGTTCGAACCATTGATCTCATCTTTATTGTCATATTCACGACGTTTCGGCTGTTGTACCCTCCTGCTTTCTTCAGGATCTGTTTATATTTCTGAGATGAGGTATTGTAACTATTTACGTTATTTACATCCATAATGTTGAATGTATTAAAATTGTCGCCCGTTTTGAAAAGAAAATTCTCAAATTGAAGTAAAAAAAATTGGCGCAAAATATTGCTGATTTATTTAAGATAAAATGGTTTATTTTGACATGTCTCTAATTTCTATCGTATATATTTTCAATTTTTCTAATTGAATTGTTCACCTAGATTGCATATGATTCATCGTTGCACATAATTAGGTTACAAAACTAAAACTTATTAAAAAAAAGTCATCTACAATAAGAGAAAAAAGTTATCCGGGTTTGCAATAATTTCAATTGAAAATGAATGCGCTCGATCCGTCCACTGTGATGAAGTCGTAAATACATTTGCAGATACTAAGTCTCGGTAAAAAAAAAAAAAAAGTAAAAAAAAAAAACTATATAAAACTCAGAATATTTTATCCATAATGTTGAATGTGTTAAAATTATCCAGCTTTTTAAAAAGAAAAATCTCAAGTCCGTGTAAAAATTGGCGCAAAAACATTGTTGATTTATTTAAGTTGGAATGATCTATTATGACATGTCTCTAATTTAAGATGGAATGATCTATTATGACATGTCTCTAATTTAAGATGGAATGATCTGTTATGACATGTCTCTAATTTAAGATGGAATGATCTATTATGACATGTCTCTAATTTGTATTTAGATACATTGTATTTATTTTCAATTTTTCTACTTGAATTGTTCACCTATATTGTATATGATTCATTATTGTATATAATTAGGTTTCACATTACGAAATGGACAAAGTCCGACAATTATTTTAAGACATTTTTATGTCCATACATTCTTTTTTTTTTTTTTTTTTTTTTAGATACAAATATTTAAGTAAATGTTCTATTTATAATAAACATTATTAACAACATTTACCGGCCTGAATGTCCGAGAAATTTTCATAGAAAATATACGTCCTCCGACAGGAATCGAACTTGCATCCTATACAGAACCGTCATATAGCCTGACGTGCCTTAACCGATTGAGCCACAGAAGATCGTTAGGTCGATTTGGATACGCATTGAGCAGATATGAATGTGCGTGAGAGAATCATGGAAGATTGTAGTTTAAAAGCAGTAAAATCGACTTTGCTAACCGAACGATCCTATAACACGTCAGGCTAAATGACGGTTCCGTATAGGATACAGGTTCAATTCCTGTCGAACGACGAATATTTTTTATGAAAATTTCTCGGACATTGAGGCTGGTAAATGTTGTTAATACTGTTTATTATAAACAGAGCATTTACTTAAATATTTGCATCTATAAAAAATTTTAAAAATGTAAGAAAGAATGTATAAACATAAAAATATATTAAAATAATTGTTTGTATTTTATATGAATATTACGTCATGAAAATTGAGATGTAGTAGATCGTGGAGCGCTGTAACATTGATTCGGAGGTGGGGTCCCATGTCACAGATTTGCGGGGGTGGGGGCTCGTATCACAGACTGGAGGCACGAAACCCTTGTATAGTGAATATGCATAATATGCAAAAGAGAATTTTCAGCTACCCTTGGTGAGATTGTTTCATGGACGCTAGAGAAGATTTCTTCGAAAGAGACGGTGGAAAATCGTGGAAATATTGACTTTAACAAACAGAAGCAATCACGTTGTCTTTTTTGGTTTTGTACGATTCATTTAAAGGGGGATAACTGGGAGTAAATATAAGCAGGTTTTTTGACTTACCTCCCTTGAATAGCGGCTGATCAAAGACTCCAGCAATAGTTTTGCAAGTCGATCCATTGCCACCGCACACTCGACATTTGTCTTCTTTGGCAGACGAGCCCAAAACATGATCGCACCCGACATGCTGGAAAGAGAGAAAAATGGAAGATGTACAGATGAGCTTCCTTCAATAGTCAACTCTAACCGTCACAGCTATTTTGCTAGTCCTATGAGATTAACAAGAATAAGAATGAATATCAACATTTAATGAAGTTATTTACGTATAAAATCATCACTACCACAATTAACATAAACACAATGACCTTTCCTATACAGAGATAATATGTCAGGCGGACTTATCCATCTGGTGAAGTGAAATAGTGCCAGACAACTTGTATTGTCGGAGTTAGCCTCTCCTTACTCCTTCACCAGGGGTCTCTCTCCTCTTGCTATAAATACTGGGTGACCTTTTGCCTCGATCTCTCTTTTCCCCTCAGGCCTTCGCGTGGAGGTGAGGTAATTTTTTTCTCTTCTTTCTTCATTTCAGCTAATACCAATACAGCGTTTCTCAAATTCTGGGAACACACTAAGAACAATACCAACACACGTACGTACGAACATTCAATACACACACATAATATTCATCACATAAACTCAATGTAACTGTCTATGTGTTTGTAACTTGTTGTTAATACATATATTTGTTTATATATAATTATCAGTCTTGTTTGTTTTCTTTGTCTTCTTTGGACTTAATTAAAGTCCAACATTCTCATGTAACTGGACCGGCTAGCAGGAAATTTTAACCCACGTGTGTTCTTTACATCTTCACCCCCAAGGTCCGCTACAGTATCTTTAAACCCTCGGTAACTGCTAACGTGATGGCGTGGAAAATTCCTTGCGTCTTCAGAGCAGGTCCGAATCTCTTCTCTAGTGATTAGATTTTTCCAAACACACGTGGTTTAATTAACCAATGAGAAACCACCTCATACCATGTGACTTATCTCTTTACATGGGAGCAGACGAATTTATAGGCACAACACAGCCAAGATCCGTCTTGTACATTGAGGCGAATCATGCTCATCTCCTCCGTGTTCAAATAGTAAATTGTTACAGCTTTTTTTTGTGTATATGTAACTAGTGAGCCAATCAAAATGCCCTGACTCACTTTATAGTCTACCAATAGAAGGTTAACCAATCAGAAGCCGCAGAACATTGTATCCGTCGTGTATAAAGGCGGCCATTTTTGTTTACCCTACCCGAATGACCAGTGCCAACTTGTCAGGCGAAGATGACAGAAGGAAGTACTACGCTCTGCTACTTTGCTGCGATATCCACTGCTAACCTGAACTACGCTTTCCTACTGTCTCCGAAATATTCACTGCTAACCTCTGGATTCTATACTCGAAGACGACCGTCATGAATTTATAACACAAAATTTCACTCAACCAGCTTCTTCCCACGAACTGCTACTTTCTGTAAATGATCCTTTCCCAACTCATTACAATATTAACCTCTTCAAGAGTAGGGTTAATCTATCCAACATATTCTCATAAACTGTGCCTCTTACCTATTACTCATACAGCAAACTCCTTCTCTAACCCTCTACCTCGACTGGCTCTTAGTATGCGGTATAGTATAGGGTGAACATTAGTTTTAAAAAAAGTGTGGGGAAAATATTAAAAGACTATTTTAATTATTTTGGGGTGATTTTTATAAAGTTTTGGCGTTAAATTAAAAAACGCAAACCGTTTTTATTCTCCACTTAAAATTGTAAAACACTTCATTTTACAATTCAGTATTAAGTTTTGGGTTACCCCACTTGACTTTGCTAAAGGGGGCGATCCTTAAGCCAAATGCATATTTTCTTTCTCCCTATCATCTTTTACAACTCTGGCTATAAGACGTATCTTTTACAACTATGGCTATAAGATGTAGATCGCACGTGGGAAAAAAGTGCCCACCACACACACACACACTGAGGCACATTCATTTTTAACGTCTTACTTTTCTCTCCTGACTTGTACACTTTTACACACGTGTCTATCACTCAGGCCGACACAAATTTCCCACACACAAAAACACATATTCTCTAGTTTAAATATTTTCTAAGTAATTAGTTTTAAAATGCTTTCTCTTTTATCGAAATTGTAATTGGTTCGTTAGGAGGCACGATGGAGTAATGGATAGCGGCTTGGATCGGAGAGCCGAGTTCGAATTCCAGTCGAATCTATTACGTGCTAATACCCCTGGAAAAGGCATTAATCTTCTTCTCCCTCCAGCTAAACCTTGGAGAGTCGTGTAGAGACCTTGTGCCACCAGGTTTCTGTATTCGGCCTTCAAAAAGTGTGGTTGGTTCTGCAAAAATCCTTCAAATGACTATATATATATATATATATATATATATATATATATATATATATATATATATAAAAGAACCATTTCACATTTACTGTGCTTATTGTATAGAGCACTTTAACGTTCAACTCTGTTGGTGTTTTTTCTTTTCGTTAGATATTACGGTGTTATGTGTTTGTTTTTTTTCAATTAGTAACGATGTTCTTCGTCGTCTTCTTTTTTATTGAATTTTTTCCCCCCAAATATCAGTTTGTCTAATATTTTTTATTTACAAATTATCTTGTTTTTTTCACACACACACAAAAACACACACATATATATATATATATATATATATATATATATATATATATATATATATATATATATATTGGAACCAAAATTCGCTTGAGGATGAAATGAAACTAGTGTCTTTAATTTAATTACAAAATTAAATTCGGGGCTTTTTAGCTTCCATTTTTGAAACATGGTTAGAACTATGTAACGAAAAAAAAACATATTGTAAATTAAAAATATATATATATATATATATATATATATATATATATATATATATATATATATATAGGCACCTCGCTCACACCCTTTCACTGTCGAAACTGTCGCAGAGGAGTAGTGGATTAAGGAACTGGGATTTCAGTCGAAGGTATGAATCCTCACCCCCAGCTATGGGTAAATAGCAGCACAGACCGGGTTCTAGAGCCTTGGATGGCAACTGGTGTACGGAAGAAAGAAATGGCAACCTGCGGGTAAAAAATCTGCCTCGTCAGTTATGTATCGAAAGATACATAATCGCCTACGCATAACTCACTGACTGACTTGTACGAAAGGTCTGAACTGCTGAAATTAAGAGTAATAGATTGAAGAATTGGAGAGCCGAGTTCGAATTCCAGTCAAATCCATTACATTCACTTACGTGCTAATACCCTTCGGAAAGGTATGAATCCCTTCTTCTACCCAAGCTAAATAGCAGGACAGACCGGATTCTATAAGCTTGGATGGCAACTGGTTTACCGCAGAATGAAATGACAATCTACTGCGGCAAAAAATCTGCCTCGTCAGTCATGTATCGAAATAAACATGATCGTCTAAGTGTGTATCACGCATGGCACATAACTGACTAACTGAATTCTTTCGTTAACACATTTTTTAATGACAAAAGTAAGCGGGTATTGGCTTTAAGAAAGTTTTATTCAACTGAGAATACAAGGTCTGCTTATAGTGTCGTCTTATAGTCCCATTAAAATAGCTCTCTCAACGAGGAGAGTAATGAAACAAGGGGAGATCACTCTTGATTATTTATAACAACATGCATTGTCGTGTGTTTTATATTGTTTTGTGTGACTCATTTATTACTTGGACTTACATTCTTGTCCGCAGTAATTGTTACAATAAAATAATACTAGTAGACATGTGTTTTCTCCATAGGCACAGGAGCTTTCCTGTCACAAGGTCTCCGGAGATATATGCATCTGTTATTTGAATTCAAAATTTTCTAATATTAAATCTATTTTTAAAACAAGAATTGTTTTATTATTAAGGTATATCACAATACGTTAATGAGTCCTACCTTTGGGAAGCAGCATGATTAGCATTTGGATATGTCCGATGTTATATTGTCTGATTTCATACTAAGCCACAAGAGCAGCAGGACTGATTCTAAAACTCTCGCACACTATCCATTGCCAATAACGATGCGAAAATGTTTGGCTCATTCTATCATTCCAGTCAAAGAGAAGGACAACTCTGAATTCCAGACGGTGGAGGAGGCAACAGGAAAACACTTCATATATACACCTCAAGAAACCATTCCAATTTATAGATAATAAAGAAAAGGAAACTGGGGAGAGCTATGGTCGACTATGTTCTGAAGAGACACGGTATTTTTTTAAAATACGTTCAATTTGGCTATATCAATTTATTCTTAATCCATTTTAATTCGTGGAACAGATAAATAAGCTCCGATAGACCAAGAATAAAAAGTAACCCCAGCGAGTGTATAATCCAGTAAACGTGGATTATCGGAATGCAAATATTACAAACAGAATTTTCCCCTTTTTCTTTTCTTCTTCTATTTCCATATTGCCAGCTACTTTACACCCTTGTGCAAATTAATTGACACAACGCCTTCAGTTTCCTTTCTTTCACCATACGGTCAGTTTTATACCCACTGAAGTCACCGGGTGTAATCGATTTCTAATTTTTCCTACGATTAGATCATTTGCAGTGGGGTGCAGTAATATGAATCTATTTTCAGGGTGTATGGTGATATTTGCTTGGCCTTGAAAATTATTGTGTCATCCGTTATTGCATCAGATTTTAATCACACCCAGACACTATTGTTTCGACTGTCGATTAGTTGTCCTATAGCCATTGTCTGCGATGGAGTTACTCCAAGGAGACGTATAAAAGGAACACACTGGCAAGCTTTACCAGTGACCAAATCAAAGTACTATAGACTGGCCCGGAAACTCTCCTGATTTAAATCCAGTCAAGAATCTGTGGTCAATCTGCAAGGAACGACTTCGAGGAATGGATATACGAAGTACTAATATGGGCACCGGCTTATATCTCATTGGAAAAATACGAAAAAAAAAATTAAATAATAACGACATAATTCGTTTTGTTTCAATTAATTTGCATAAGGGTGTAATTGTGCGTTTGGCATACGGCCATATCACGATGAAACATTGGTTCCTGTTCGATCACCAACTTCGAGTCTGTGAGATCGTTTAGGAATACCAAGTGTTGTAAGCTTGGATGTGTGGGTGGTGTAACTGATAATGGCTTGAAATTGTTAATCGGAGAGCCGAGTTCCAATTACCGTCGGGTTCGTTAAAATAACTTACGCGCAAATTCCCTTTGGGGAGCTATGAATCCACCTCTATGGGTTAATTAGTAAGACTTGAATCATCAAATTATTATTATCACCGAAAATTCTTACAATATAAAAATAATTTCTGCAAAAGGTTGATAAGCCGTAAAAAACAAATCAATTAATTTCATACTACGTATCACGAAACTGGAATTAATAGGTATTCTGTTTCTATCTTCAAGATTATCCCGTTTTCTGATCTTTAACCTTTATCGTTTTGTATGTGACTTCATTTGCTGTGCAAAACGTTTATCCTATCACTGAAGTTGACTGATAGATGAATTTGAATTTTGTAGTCGTGGTGTCATATTTTCTTTAAGCGTTTCACCCCAAGCAAGGCGGGAAGCCACTAGCACACAAGGGGTTACAGAGAGTTGGAGCGAGAGCAAAGAGGAGTGATAGAGGAAAGGATAAAAAGAAGGATAGGGGATAGATCAGGGCATCTGGAGACGTCCATTGACATTACATTTGAATAGTTGGAGATTATAGCTATCAGGGAAACAGGAAAAGGGGAGGGGTTTCCACAGGCGAGAGGTGCGAGACATGTAGCTATTGGAGTAGAAGAGACGGCTGCATTTAACAGTTTCGACAGTGAAAGAGTGAGGGCGAGATGCCAGCCTAGTTGAACGCTTAAATTCATGAAGTCTGGGAACCAGCGAAAGCAGCTCATCGGAGCAGTTACCAGGAAAGTATTTGTAAAAAAAGACAGAGAGGAGCGACGGCACGTCTGTGAGAGAGCGTCAGCAGACGAGATGCCAGATCAGGGCCAATTACATTGCATATCCGTCTCTGGATCTTTTCAAGAACCCCGAGGCAAACAGAAGGAGCACCGGACCATATATGGCAGCAATACTCCATGCAAGGGCGAATGGTTCATTTGTAGATTTGAAGGATCGACTCCAGCGAGAAAAATTTCCTGGCGCGGCACAGGGAGCCAACTTTCCTTGCGGTGGACAAAGCTATTGATTCAATATAATCCTGCTATGAAATTAACAATAAGGTGACTGCACTTGGGAGACATTTAAAAATAATTTAGTTAAAGGAAAGTAATGTTAATAATACAGAGCGCTAAAGGTGAATTAAAAAAAAAACAACTTACCCAACATTCACCATTTATGCAAATATCCAATTTGTCGGGAAAGCACCTTGTCCCATCAATTACTTTGGGAGCACGTTCCGTGTAAAAGTTGTATCCCTCCGCTAAGCAGTTGAGTGTGCAAGGCTTCACATGGGCTTTAATACAATAAAAAGAAACCATTATTATTATTATTATTATTATTATTATTATTATTATTATTATTAATGTTATTATTTTGTTGTTGTTGTTTTTGCGTTTTACCTTTGCTTTGTGCGGTATGAGTTACTCCCAAGTTTCAATGCAAACAGAGGAGGTACCATGTAAACGGGGAGTTTCTTCTCGCACTACACGCCTGCGGAACTCTCTTCCACCTTCTTGCTTTCTTTTCAAATACGATCTTTTCAGTGTAACATGAATCACCATTTTCTGTCTTTCTGGATTCTCTTCTTTTATTGTCTTTTCTCAATACTAACGTTTTCCAATTTTCTTTCACTCGCAGTAACCCCCCTTGCGTCTTAGTGGCTTTATCGTCTTGCTTGAGGTGGTATGATTAAAATAAAAAGAAATATATGTATTTATGGTCATTGCATGGATAGAAATCTACTCATGATATGAGAAGCGCCCATGGGTATGACTTTTTTGGCAATTCACATATTTTGGGGATGCCATGAATTTGATTCACATATTTCTTTGCTCCTTTTGATGCCATTCCCAATGACAATAATAACTGGCAATGTTGTTACATTGAGAAGATTATTATTATTATTATCATTATTATTATTATTTCCGCCTTTGATTTCTGTTGTATACACATTTCGTTCCGGTCCCTAACCAGAGATATAAGGTTGGAAATGTCTTTATGACATTTTCCACTGTTAAAACTTATGAAAAAACGAGAAAGACCTAAGATCACATACGATTTATATAGATAAATCTCTTCGTAATGTGTGAGCTGTACTTGTGAGTACAATTTGTTGTATTTCTTTAAGGCATGAGCTACCCAGGAATTCCTGCAATGAATCTATCGGATCCTTTTCCAATCAAACCGAGGGCTCCAACTACAACTGGAATTATTGATGTCCTCATGTGCCACATTTTTTATATTTCCGCTACAAGATCCTTGTATTTTAAATTTTGTTTTTTCGAACATCTTCAAAGATACATTGCAAGGATCGCCATGTCAATAAGAAAACACATTCTGTTTTTGTGGGTTTTGCTTACGATATCTGAGCGATTAGCTTTAATTGTTGTGCCTGTATGTGTTTTAAATTCCCAGAAAATTGTTACAGGTCCTATATCTGTAAACAGGTCTGGGTGATGTTCATACCAGTTTCTTGCAGATTCCACCCCATAAAGGCTGCATATTTTCCAGTAGAAGTATTGGCTCACTCTACCGTGTGTATTTTTATATTCATGGGTGCTAAAACCGGGCAACCTCATAGAAGATGGCCAATTGTTTCTCGATATTTATCATGGAATCAGCATTTCGGATTAACACAATTTTTCAGTATGTGTGCTTGATAATTTCTAGTTAGCTAGCATTTGTTCTGTGCAGCCAGAATAAAACCTTCGGTTTTAAATTTTCACCCTGCATTATGTAACACCGTTATTATTTTCGCAGTGGGAGAAAGGGATTATCCATGGTCAGGAATAAAAGTATTTCTGACAGAAAAGTACTATTCTATGTTTATACATAAAAGCATTGATAAAGTTTTACTATAGAAATGCAATAAAAATTCAGGAAGAGAGGGATTATATCCAATCAGGAACCCCTTCTGTTGTTACTGACAGAACAGTGTTATTATGATATAAATATATTATTAACGGTTTCCTGTAAATGAATTAAAAATAGCGTTAATATATATATAATATAATAGAATCCTTAGCAGTTTTATTATAAGAATGTACTAAAGCTTAAGAAGAGAGGGATTGTCACTGGCCGGGTATTAATATAAGTCTACAGACAGAATTCGCTTTATTTCATTAGCCATTGAAGAACAAAATATAGTTGATTTCTATCCCCTAATAGTGTCTACCATTCTGCGACTGAGCCTTCAAAATTCTTCTTTTCTTAGATTACCACGACGTATTCAGCGGTGTAAATATCACCACATATGGAACAATTTTTGATTTACAGAATATATGCAACCACATGCCAAAGCTCGTTTGAAAAAATAAAACAAAATTATAAACGTGAACAATAAGCAAAGACTCACATCCTGTAAATGGTTTCCATTTGTAGTAACGGCCACGGAAAGGAACACTGTTGTAAGAGTCACATTGAATCTCTCGGAAATCGACTTCGTCCGCTGGACAATCCTATAGGTAAGGAGAAAACGTAATCATATTTTATAAAACTGAATAGTACAAAAAATATATCTTGCAACGGTGGACAGTACAAAAATATATCTTGCAAAAGTGGACTATACAAAAATATTTCTTGCAAAAGCAGACAGTTCGAAAATATCTCTTGCAAAGGTGGACAATACAAGAATGTCTCTTGCAAAGGTAAACAGTACAAAAATATCTCTTGCAAAGGTGGACAGTACAAGAATATATCTTCCAAAAGTGGACACTATAAAAGTGTATCATTTAAAACTGAAAAATGCAAAAATATCTCTTGTAAAAGACGACAGTAATAAAACAGTAAAAATATATCTTTGAAAATAGAATAGTAACAAAAAATAAATTATTGTAGAAAAGAACAACAATTTTTTTTTGCTACAAATATTAAGAAAATAAAGGAAAAAGGTTTTTCTTACGTGTGTATTGCAGGAGCGATAACGTTTCCTTTTGCCAATGCAGTAACGACCTCCATGTTTTGGTCTGAAAAATTACAGATATTAACAAATCAGTATTGTGCAAGTCTGAAGCCATCTTTAAATTGTTTCCTTTTTTTTAAAACTGCCTTTAAGTATTTTATTTCTTAAACCTATTATAAAATATATTTGACACTTAAACTATCAAATTAGTGACACTATCAATGAGAAAAAACGAAATGCGCAAGTCGAGCTTGACATTTCTAATGAAGTTGCTAACGTTCCCCCCTTAATATTAGGTTGGTGCAAAAATAATGACGTAATAATGTCGTTTTTTGACGTATTTTTTAACGTCAAAAAACGACATCCTTACATCATTATTTTTGCACCAACCTAATACTTTACCTTGAGAATCCATATCCCTTCGCTGTGTCCCATCGTCGAGTATTCTGTGAAAGAATAATGTCCCCTCGTTGATATGCTATGAGAGATAACAAAAGACAACTGGTGTGTGAGCACTTGGAAATTTGAAGTGTTTAGTATTTACTAAATCCACAGTCTGGATTTATATGATGGATTTAGGCCAGGTAATATCACTGCTTTCATTCCAATTCCAGATCATAGTTTCTGTTTTGAAAAAGATTATTTTTAGTCTTATTTCTTAGAACACTTAGTACAGGATGTTGATTTTCGATTCAAGATCATCCTTATCCTATCTATGAATACTTATGTCATAAGCATAGCCCCGTCCTCATCATCGGTACTTTGGCCTCGGGAGAGAAACAAGGATAGTTGTCTTATATTAGTAGATTCGTTTGGAATGTGGTATGGAATGCTTAAATGGTCATTGCCCATTTCTTCACATCTGTGTTTGTAAACACGCAGGACCTAGTCTAGATTAGTGGTTCGCAAACGGGACCATACGCCTCACAGGTGCGTCGGAAGAGGATATCAGGTGAGGCGGAGTAATTGAAAGGCAACCAAAGATTTAGAAACAATTTTTTAAAAATTCATATGCCAAAAATAAATTTGATTTCAAAATTTAAAATATTATTTTGGATAACTTGTAATTGCATGTATGAGTCCCAGTATAAATAGCTATAAATAATTATTGACCAATTTTAAAATTGTTATTTTTACATTATATCAAGTATTAAGAATATAGTAACTAGTGTCTGCAAATTGGAGGAGAGAGTTATCAATCATAATGTTCTGACTTCGAATCTGTGGTAATCTCCCTTTAATCCTCTCTCTGTTTTTATACTTTTAAATGTACTTTTTATTGCATAAAATTTGGCGAGACACGAGCAAATTTTCATTCTGAAAATGCGACCTAGACAAAAAAAAAAAAAAAAAAAACCGTTCGGTGACCACTGGTCTAGGTAAAGATTAAATAAACTGGGTCTCTCATTTCCTCCTTGTCGTTCTCTCCCCAAACACCTTACACCCAGATCGTAGTAACTGGGAAAATGTGTTACATCTTCGGTCAAACGTGACAGACCAATTACGCACGTTTTAATAAATCACAAGACTACAAAATACGATGTCAGACAATGCTAATCTTTTCTTTCTTTTTTTTTTTTTTAATAAAGATAAAGAAATCCAAATACTTTATTATCGTTTCTTTTTCTTTTTTGAAACGGCGAGCAAAATGGAAGAAATATTTGGAATTTCTCGTGCTTCTGCTACTTTCCGTATTCGGCTATTTTTCCGTCCTCTCACAATTCTCGGTTCAAATACTTTTCCAGCTTTTCGCTTCGCTTTACTCCCTGATCAACTGAAACGTTCGTATCAACTCCTTGACAGATCTTTATTTTCGATGACAATTGGTTTTCACTCATTTTTCCAAAGCAGCCAATACACATCAAGAATCCTTATTGTCATTTTATAGCATAAATGAAATGGCCAATTTTTAACAACCCGTTTCTTCCCGTGTCTTCTAGATCTTTATATGTAGTTCTAAATATAATCGCCATAGTGCCAAGTGTATCAATAAGATCGGATACTGTTTTTAACTAGTGTAACACTGAGTGCAACATTATGTGTATAAAACTAACAAACAGATTTTTGGAACATTATTTACATTATTCGGACTATTGTCCTTCTCTTTGTCGCCATATTTATTACAACGTTTCAACCGTTGTACGCTCCGGCCTTCTTCAGGTGGTTGGAGTGTCGAACTGAACTCTTTATTAGAGGGAAATTAACAGGAGATAACTGATAACTGACATCCATTAAACATTGCACGTGAAATTGAACAGTCTACCCTAGTGAGCGAAATAAAGAGTTCAGTTCGACATTCCAACCAGGCCGGAGCGTACAACGGCCGAAACGTTGTAATAAATATGGCGACAAAGATGAGGATAATAGTCCGAATAATGTAAATAATGTACATAATACCTCATCTCAGAAATATAGACAGATTTTTGGAAATAAATCGTATTTAGGGTCAGTTAACGTTCATATATCCCGTAAGAAAAAGGAAACGAATCAGGATGTGGTGCTGCCTTTTCATCAGTCCGTGAATTGCCGAAATAGAGAGAAAGAAAGAATACCTGGTAAAAAAGCGTTTTCTTCCTCTAAAATTCTTTAATGATATTTTTTTCTCTTGGTAGCGAAAACATGATTTGAAAAAGATTACTACTGGGAAGGTCTCCCACTAATTACACCTTCTCTGTCAAGAAGTCGGCAAGATTTCTATACTGGGGACAATAAAAGTAGCATATACAGACCATATGCGTTATTCCATTTATTACAAGAAAATCTTTCTCAAGGCGAAAGCCCAACTGATTTGATTTTCAGTAAGAAACAGATATAGTGCGATTTTGATGTATTGATCTGAATACAACTGTAAAGATTAAGGCAGTAATACCACCGACACTATGGTCGAATATGGAACATCGACCGGAGTTGCCCAAACATCAATTCGAACCAAATATGAAATTGTGAAAATATCATAACATGAGTTTCAAGCAAGTAAGGCCACTATGTTTCCCTCCCAAAACTTCTTTATCGTTTTTTTTTTTTTTTTTTTTTTTTAAATTAGCATTTTTTGACAACGTAACATGAATAAGGACAGATCTTTGCTTTCTTTTTTTATAATGGTCTATGGTGTCTGGTTGTTTGACTTCAAAAAGCCTACCAGACTTTATGTTAACTTTTGTATTGTAAAATCTTCATACAAAATTTAATGTCAATCCGCAGCTCTATATTCATTTCACAAATTTTCCGCCGATAGTATAACATGAAAACGTATAACTTCCTCTACTGCTCGGCAACAATGACTTATCTGGTTTGCATCTCAAACGTCTTGGAACATGTCGGGACGTGCTCGGATACACATATTTGCTTGCCCCATTACCGCAACGACACGCTTCGGTCATTTCGGGAACTAAATTCTCACAACAAAAGTAGAGATGAATATGAATACTCACTTTGGATTGTTGCAGTGTTTCTCACTTGCTTCTACCCCTCCGTTGCACATACGGGAACAGTTACTCCAACTCGTCCACTCACTCCAGCCTCCGTCCACACTTTTTGGTTTGAATTCACCCTTCACGCACTGACCACGGTAGCAATACTGAACGGCAAGTAAAGGACAGCGAATCAGTTGTTTTCTCATTTTCAGAATATACTCTTAAAATAGTTAAAAACATAATAAAAAAATAATGTGAATTTCTCAATCAAATCGAGATGCTAAACCTGAACAATCATGAAAAATGATTGACTGAATAAATAACTAAAACGTTAACGCAGTAAGATAGATAGATAGATAGATAGATAGATAGATAGATAGATAGATAGATAGATATGCAGTCAGTGAGATAGATAGATAGATAGATAGATAGATAGATAGATAGATAGATAGATAGATAGATATGCAGTCAGTGAGATAGATAGATAGATAGATAGATAGATAGATAGATAGATAGATAGATATGCAGTCAGTGAGATAGATAGATAGATAGATAGATAGATAGATAGATAGATAGATATGCATTCAGTGAGATAGATAGATAGATAGATAGATAGATAGATAGATAGATATGCAGTCAGTGAGATAGATAGATAGATAGATAGATAGATAGAATCAGATATGCATTCAGTAGATGATAGATAGATAGATAGATAGATAGATAGATAGATATGCAGTCAGTGAGATAGATAGATAGATAGATATATAGATAGATAGATAGATAGATATGCATTCAGTGAGATAGATCGATAGATGGATAGATGATAGATGATAGATAGATGATATGCATTCAGTGAGATAGATCGATAGATAGATGGATAGATGATATGCATTCAGATAGATAGATAGATAGATAGATAGATATGATTCATGAGATGAATATGATTCGGTAGATAGATAGATAGATAGATAGATAGATAGATAGATAGATATGCAGTCAGTGAGATAGATAGATAGATAGATAGATAGATATTCAGTCAGTGATATATATATATATATATATATAGAGAGAGAGAGAGAGAAAGAGAGAGAGAGATAGATATGAACAGATATGTACATCTAAACAGTAGATAGACACTTTTAAAATTTTTAACATCAAATGTAATGTCAGCAATTACGAAATTATTTTTCAAGCACGCACACACACACACGCACGCACACACACGCACGCACGCACGCACACGCGCGTGCGCACACATACACGTACGTTCACACGCATGGTTAGAGAAATAAGCACGAATATATAAGAAATATAAGCATGCAATTCTACCTGTCCATAGTTGTCCCTCTCCTTCTTACTTACACCTTTCTTTCGGCGCCGTGCAATCTGGCACTGGGTCCCATCTGCAGCAGGAATCCCATTTGTTACGCATTTGCCACTCCCGTTAAGGCACCACAATTGACGACAAACCTCCTGCCAAAAAGAAAAAGGAAAAAAGTCATTAATCATCGTTCATGGCGGCAGGAAGATCTTCGAAGAATATGCAATGAGTTGGGCAAATGTCAAGCCTGCAGCTATGAAAAGGAAAATCATGGATCCAACAGTCCATCTGTTTATATGTGATGAATGTGGCAGGGTATATTCTCTCCAATGTTGTCAGTACTACGCTGGGAGTAACTGAACACGCGGGTTGTGCCAAAAGACCAATAGAAACCACACCGGTCTCACCCGCCACATGGAAATCTACGATCATTCTGAAAATAATTTACAAAACAGACCAGTACTTGCATTATTTACATTATCTAGACTGTTATCCTCATCTTCATTGTCATATTCACATTGTTTCGGCCGTTGTACACTCCGGCTTTTTTCAGATGAGTGTAATTTCGAACTGAAACCTTCATTTCGTCTACCGGGGTAGATTGTTCTAGTTCCACGTGACAGGCCTCTTCCGGGTGTTATTTCCTTTAACTCAACTCTCCAAGTTTTTTTTTGTTTTTTTTTGGTTCCCCACTGCTGTGGCCTGGTATTGAACTCTCAACGTCTTTATCCACTAGGCCATGTATCCTCGAGAACACATGGCCCAGTGGATAAAGATGTTGGTTAGATCCAGTGACTAGACCCAATTGGGTTGTTAGTTCACTACCAGGCCACAGCAGTGGTGAATCAAAATTCGGAGAGTTGAGTTAAAGAGAAATAAGTGAGACATCCGAAAGAGGCATGGCACGTGGAACTAGAACAATCTACGCCGGTGGACGAAATAAAGGGTTCGGTTCGATATTCAAATCACCTGAAGAAGGCCGGTGCGTAAAACAGCCGAAAGGTTGTGAATATGACAACGAAGATGAGGATAAGAGTCTGATTAATGTAAATAAGTCAAGTAATCATAATACCCCATCTCAGAGCTATAGAGGTCGGAACGTTATGAATATGGCAATGAAGATGAGGATAACGGTCCGCTAAATGTAAATAATGCAAGTAATCATAATACCTCATCTCGGAGATATACAGGCAGAAGCGTTGTGAATATAGCAATGAAGATGAGGATAACAGTCCGAATAATATAAATAATGCAAGTAATCATAATAGCTCATCTCAGAGATATAGAGACAGAAACGTTGTTAATATGGCAATGAAGATGAGGATAACAGTCTGAATAATGTAAGTAATCATAATACCTCATCTCAGAGATATAGACAGGTACAGGTCAGTACGTTTCAGTTTTTGTCAATCTTTCAATTACCACCACTCCATTATACTTTAAGTGTAAACAATGTTGAATATGCATTTTATATTCAGCCAAGATTTTCAGCAAAACAGCATTATCGCTTATCTGCCAAGAATTCATAATTGATACGCACGCAAAATTAATAATGAATCATAATAAAACCAATAATAAAGGTGTGATTCTTAACAAAAAATCATGCCTTTTCTGTCATTAATTCTTAAAGGATTGATAATTTTTAATAATAATCATTCAGCCATGATTCCCCAAAAAAACAATATTTTCTTAAAGTGTATACACGCAGAACTAATGAAAATGCGGAATAAACTTTAAAGACACTTCTAAGATTTCCCTAATATATTGCAGACATGGAGAGAATTGGACGTTTCGGCGTAGCCCATTTGGCGTCGCCGATTCGGCGTCGCTGATTCGGCATAGGAAGTTTTCGATTAGACGTCAGATTACTACTTCGTCTTTATAATCAAATTTCCTCTCTCTCTCTCTCTCTCTCTCTCTCTTTCTCTCTCTCTTTCTCTCCCTCCCTTTCTCTCTCTCTCCCTTTCTCTCTCTCTCTCTCCCTTTCTCTCTCTCTCGTTTAATAGTCAAATTAGTACTTCGTCGTTATACTCAAATTTACTCAAATAGTCCAATTTAAGAAAAAGAGTAGTTGGAGGCATTTTTATATTAAATTTCCTTCAGTGCAGCTTTAATTCCCTAAATGATTAAAAGTTCGGTGTTTTCAATGCTTTTATGCTTTTTTTAAGGATGGAGGAGGGGCCTCCGGTCAAAGACGGTGACGTCGAAACAGTCTGACGCCTAAACGGCTGTGCCGAATAGTCCAATTATTTTTCTAACGCCGAATCATCCACGCCAAATGGGCTACGCCGAAACGTAGCAAACGCAGATATGGAAGTGAGATCTTTTGCTTTAATAAGTATTTTGATTTCTCACCAGCGGTTTGCATCCTGTCGACTTTGAATAGAACTGAAGTTTGCATTGTTGATCGACATTATGATGTTTGCCTGGCAGTTCTTCTGGAAATTCAAAATCCTTTTCGACGGGCGCATTTTCCAGGCAGTATCCTCGTCGAGAACTGAAAGAAAAAAAAATAATGACTAACAATAAAGATTAATTATGGCAATAATGTAAGTAGATAATGTAGCATTTAAACATGATTGATAATTTTATCTTTGATAAAAACATCAATAAAAACCGCCAAGGAAAACCGTGAGAAATATTAATGACTGATGGCTTTTCCAAATGTATATATATATATCAAACAAAGGATAACTGTCTGTTTGTGTGATACCTTTTCACTCAAGATCCATCCAACCGATTTTGACCAAACTTGACAATACATTGTACAATGTAAGAGATAGGTTGTAATTGTATAAGATAAAATAGTAGAAATATGTTATTAAAGAAATAATCACTGACTGATTTTCAAAATGTTTATACATATTAGTTTACCCGTTCCGTCAAAAATATCTAAAAACATTTGTGTAATTTTTGCAATTTGTTCAAATCCACCAACACTGAGTTGGGGTCGTCAGAGGTCTGACCAGAAGTTTGCCACTTTTGGCCAGCCTATGTAACAGTTATTTAAAGTGATTTTAAATATAAGTCTACTTTTGGTTTATACAGATTCTGTCCCAGATATTGATAACTGTAAAAATAAAAACAAATTATATCTATTATTTAAATTGCAAATATCAAAATATTACACACACACACACACACACACACTATATATATATATATATATATATATATATATATATATATATATATATATATCGGAAAAATAATTTGGAAACCCAACTGGAGAGAGGAGACATATCATGACATATGCACATGTCTCCCCATCTCAATTTAACTTTTGGAAATCATAAAACTGTGAAGCCGGTAAGTTAATGTTAATAAATGGTCTTAAAAATTCAGCTGGATTTTCAATATATATATATATATATATATATATATATATAGATATATATATATATAGATATATATAGATATATATGAAGAAATATAGTTTTAGCGTGTGCTATATTTACGAGATAAAGTTCTCAATATCAGGAATAGAGTGTATGTAAATATAAATATAAAAGTAAACATTGAAGTCAACACAGACTGTCAGACTGTTTCATGCTAATCGCAATCATCAGGAAGCTTCGTCAGACGATTTATATATATATATATATATATATATATATATATATATAATTATTATTAATCGTCTTTCATTTTTACTTTTTATTATCATGAGTCAAAAAAACTAATTTTTGTCTGTTTATGGCAGTGATAAAATTTTGTGCCACTAAAAATATCTTTAAACATATATATATATATATATATATATATATATAGATAGATAGATAGATAGATAGATAGATAGATAGATAGATTAAGATGTGCTATATTTATGGGATAAAGTGCTCAATATCAGAGATAAAGCGTGTGTAAACATAAAAGATATAAGTCAACACTCTGAGTTTGTTTTTTTTTTCATGTCAACAATATAATTGCTGTGGGGATTTTATTATATTGTCGACATGGAAAAAAAACTAAAGTATTAAGTATTAAGTTAACATTAACCAGAAAGAGGCTTACGAAATAGCGTTTCTTTTTCAATTTTGGATTTTAATGTAACTATAAAAACAAAAACATTTCGCTTAAATTTTGTTTTGACAAAGTCGGAAGACGAAACGCGTCGGCAAAAACTGAGATGTTTTTCCTATTGTCGTTTTTCTTCTATCAATTTGTCATATCCACAGAATTGCTCTGGGAATTTTATTATATTATAGATAGAAATAAACAGAGTGAGATAGATAGATAGATAGATAGATAGATAGATAGATAGATAGATAGATAGATAAGAAAATAGTGTCAAAGGCGACACTTGTCTTAAATGACAAGATACTTTACTCGAGAAAGTCGGTGATGTATTCACTGCTGCAGCTTGACCATAAAAATGGTGTTGTGCCTTTGGTCAGTTGAGCAGCCATAATTTTTGCTCCTTCATGTCCAGGTGTACCACACGTATTACCTGCCCCATCATGTTGCATACCGAAGCTGAAATGAGACAACAAACTAATTTAAGGATCAATGCAGCGATATCGATCAGATCATAAGCTGTCCCTAACCCCGCGTCATAGAAAAAAATGATTACTTTTTTCATTTATGTAAGAAACGGCAGAATCAAAGAAAATCTTTTAATACTGAAAGAATGGTTTATTAATCTGTCTATATTTCTGAGATGAGGTATTATGTACATTATTTACATTATTCGGACTGTTGTCCTCATCTTTGTCGCCATATTTATTACAACGCTCCGGCCTTCTTCAGGTGGTTGGAATGTCGAACTGAATCCTCTATTTCAATCACTGGGCTAGACTGTTCTAGTTCCACGTGCCATGTTCAAGGACACATGGCACAGTGGATAAAGGCGTTGGTTAGATCCAGTGACAGGACCCAAAGAGTGTGAGTTCAATACCCAGTTAAGGTTGTGGTGAACTTGGAGAGGAGAATTAACAGTAGATAAATAACTGACATCCATTAGACATGGCACGTGGAACTAGAACAGTTTACCCCAGTGAGCGAAATAAAGGGCTCAGTTCGACATTCCAACCACCTGATTGGGGCAGGAGCGTACAATGGCCGAAACGTTGCAATAAATATGGCGAAAAAGATGAGGAAATAGTCCGAATAATGTAAATAATGTGGTTTATTAATGTCTTGGAGTTTTAATTAATTTTTTTTCCGTTTTATTGGATTATTTTTTGTTTTTGTTTTTTATTTTACAAAAGTGATTAGATTGATTCTTAAATAGCAATTGAAAAATTGAAAAAAAAGCAATTGAATCTAAAATCAAATAATCTTTTTTTTAAAACCATTTCACTCAAAGCAAGGACGCAAGGGTCTATAGAAAGCGAAAGAGAATTAGAAGACTTTAGCGAGAAGTGAGGAAAGGACACTAAAGGAACACGGTTCGGGAAGACAAGATGGCGTCGAACGTTGCGCTTAATTTTGAAGATTCTAAATGACAGGGAAGCCAAAAAAATCAGAGGGGAGTTCCACAGGTAAGAAGTGCGAGAAAAAACTGTTAGTCTCGAACAAACGGTTGCATCTAGCTAGTTCAGCAATAAAACCTAGATGCCAATCTAGTAGCACGCTTAAATTCATGTAGTCGAGGCACTAAGGAAAAAAGCTCATTCGGAGCAGTTGCCATGAAAATATTTGTAGAAAAGACAGAGGGAAGCCATGAGAAAATGACGGGCTCGATGTCTTTTTAATATGTAAATTTGCATTTTTGAAGATTCTGAATTCTTGATGCCAGATCAGAATCGATTTCATTACAGACTGTTGAATTTTCTCAATAATCTCGAAATATACAACAGGGGCACCAGACCAGATATTGATATAGCAGCCGTATTCAATGCACGGACGAATGGTAGATTTATAAAAGTGCAAAGTGGATTCTGACTAGAAAAAAATTTCTGGCACGACGTAGTGAACCAACTTTTCTAGACGTAGAAAATAATCACTACATTTTCTGTCAGTGGGAAACGTGAGGTGTCATTAAAATCAGCCATGTTGATGGCATGCAGAAAAGGTTCTATGTGGGGATTAAATGCGATTTCTTGCCTTTTTGCGTGCAATTATCAGGTTTATTTTGTTGAATCTGTCGGACTTATTACTAAGACAGGTGTAAATAGTTGTGTCATCTGCATAAATACCTAGCTGGGAATTGATGACATCGCGAAGTTTCAAAACAGCATAGGTCCACACATAGAAACGTGAGGGACCCCCGCATTAGTATGAAATCTTATAGAAGCGTGTCCGTTCAACATGACCTTCATTGAATTAAGCCAAATATTTGTCCCGTGATACCGTAGGCCTTGAACTTGCAGATAAAACCAGCATGCCAAGCCTGTCGAACGACTTTGAGCTTCACCATTTTTTATCTAAAGATTGATAGACAAGTACAGTGATGGCCGTTAATACATCGACGGTAGATCTGGCGAAACGGCAGCCATATTGTTTATCCGAAAGGAGACCGTGTAAAATGCTTAATCACTTCCGCTTTGATTACAGTCTCAAGTATTTTGCCAAAAAGAGATAAGAGACTGATAGGACGAAAATTTGAGGGGTTGTGGTGTTCACCGGAATTCTTAAAATCAGAAAATACAGCGGAATATTTCTAAATAAGCTGGAGAGAAAAAAACAGCGACACATTTGTTGAAAAACTCGGAGTGAACAGGAGCTCCTCACTTATCTGTTCAATGACCCCCGGACTTACGATCAGATATAAAATCTTAAAAAGTAAAAATAAATAAATAAAAATAAAACCCCTAATCAGTTAGTATGATCTAGGTACCAACAAAGTAGATTATTTTTATTTTTATTTTTTTTTTGTGAAATGAAAAAAAAAAGTTAGATTCTGTTATTAAAACTTTACCAAAGCTCAGGGAAGTATACGATTTAAAATTACATTTTCAGAATTTATTTTCCAACATACAATGTTCATCCTATGCAAGAATCCCTCAAGGTATAGAATTACAGTGTAAGAGACAAAGTTTATGGAAATATGAGAAAAGAATACTGAACTGTTACGTGACATCTGTCCTTCTTTACGGCAGCGAATATTGGACGATTTCCTCAAAGATGAAGAAGAGACTCGAGGCGACAGAGGTGTGGTTCTACAGAAAGATGCTAAGGATATCATGGACAGAGTGTGCGAGCAACGATGAGATCTTAAAGAGGAAGCTTATACTTAACATCAGGAAGAGACAGCTGAAGTTTCTGGGACACATAATGAGGAAGGAGGGCCTGGAGAATCTGATACTGACAGGTCGAATAGAGGGAAAGAGAGACACGGGAAAACAACACGTGACATACCTGGCAGACTTATCAAATGGATGACAGAACGTGGTCTAGGGAAAGAACATCTATCTATCTATCTATCTATCTATCTATCTATCTATCTATCTATCTATCTATCTATCTTTCAGATGACTCTTTTACAGAAAACGCGTTTCACCCCCTATGTTGTAGACATCTGCTAGGGATAGAGGGAGGTGGAGAGCCATGATCGTCTACGTCTTAAAATGACATGGCACATAAAAAAAAAGTGTTAAAGATAACGAGGGGTTAGCAGTAGAAATGCTGATGGAAGAAACGAGATTCTTTAGTACAAATTGGTTTCCTTTTCTAGGTGTTACGTCTTGCCCCATTTCTTGATCCACTTCATAACAGACTGGAGGACATTTTCAAGATCAGCTACCAATTTGATTTTATCGACTTTTTTAGACTTGTTATAATGACAGAAATAAATAGTTGTTTCATCAGCATAGGTATCGAATTGAGAACTAGTGATATTAGGAAGGTTTTTGATTTTTTTACGCGTAATATTGCCGTCTTCACGACGCTAAACGAACAAGCTCGAACTTCCTACCAACCTATTTTTTGAATCCGTTTCGTGCAACAACTTTAGATTTTTTTTTCAATATTTTCCTATTAACGATTATACAAGCGACGTAAAAACAAACGTTCCAACCGATAAAGGAAATCACAAGCCAGTATAATTTCATTTTCGAATTTTCTCCACTCGGTTGTGAACTGGGGCAGGAATTAACAAGTTAACTTTAATGCCTCAAAAAGAAAACTGCTCTTTATTACTCACTATAGAGAACCATCCCTGCCTCCCATTAGAATGTCTGACACTCAACTCCACGAGAGCACCTCTTTGCGACTGCACGGTCTCACATTGTCTGCTGACCTGAGATGGAACAAATACAATAGCTTCATCCACCGCAAGGAAAGTTGGCTCCCTGTGCCGCGCCAGGAAATTTTTCTCGTCGGAGTCGATCCTTCAAATCTACAAATCAACCATTCACCTTTGCATGGAGTACTGCTGCCATATATGATCTGGAGACCCTTCTGATTGTTTCAAGGTCCTTGATAAAATCCAGAGACGGATATGCAATGTAATCGGCTCTGATCTGGCATCTCAGCTGCAGTCGCTCTCTCACAGACGTGCCGTCGCCTCCCTTTGTCTTTTTTACAAATACTTTCACGGTAACTGCTCCGATGAGCTGCTTTCGCTGGTTCCCACACTTCATGAATTTAAGCGTTCAACTAGGCTAGCATCTCGCTCTCACTCTTTCACTGTCGAAACTGTTAAATGTAGCCGTCTCTTCTACTCCAATAGCTTCATTCTCGCACTTCTCGTCTGTAGAATTCCCTCTCCTTTTCCTGTTTCCCTGATAGCTATAATCTCCAAGTATTTAAATGTAATGTCAATCGACATCTCCAGATGCCTTGATCTATCCCCCTATCCTTCTCTTCATCCTTTCCTCTATCACTCCTATTTGCTCTCGCTCCAACTCTCTGTAACCCCTTGCATGCTAATGGCTTCCCGCTTTGCTTGGGGTGAATCGCTTAAAAAAAAAAAAGAAAATTTCAGGAATAGAGTCTTGGGATCGCTCGCATCAATGCAAAATGATCTTGAGGACAACTTCCATTACCCGACTTGCTAATGAAGATTGTATAAGTGCCCATACTTTTTTTATAGTGAAGTTCACCATGTACAAGACCCGAGAGTCACTCAAAATAGAGGATTACAGTAGGAGGCAGTTTATGCGTATAGGAGGGGAATACAATGGTTAACCCAAGACTGGAACAGGTTATGGTTGTATTTGATGGTTCCACAAGGAAGTGGTTCGTGGGAAGAGGCTGTTCGAGTGGAATATGAAGGTAATGAAGGCGGTTCGCTACAATAGCGTGGCATGGTTTTAGCTGTGTTTAGAGCTGATTTTTGGCTAGTAACACGTTTAACGAATACAAAAAAGAAAAAAAGTACTTTCTGGCTTTAGCATCTGATAAGGTTAACTAACAATTCCAAGTCACTCTTCTTAAGCATGTGCTTTCATTGCAACCTGAAGATGTCTACAATATAGGAGGTGAAACGCGTTTTCTGGAAAAGAGACATCTGCTTAGATATAAATAGACTGAGATAGATCGATATAGATAGATAAATAGATATTACAGACTAGGATATATATAGAGATAAATAATGATCTGTAAAAGAGATATCTGCAACATAGATAGATAGATAGATAGATAGATAGATAGATAGATAGATAGATAGATATGAACAAACTGAAATAGATAGATAGATAGATAGATAGATAGATAGATAGATATGAACAGACAAAATAGATAGATAGATAGATAGATAGATAGATAGATATGAACAGACTGAAATAGATAGATAGATAGATAGATAGATAGATAGATAGATAGATAGATAGATAGACACTGTGAAAGATTGATATACATAGATAAATAGATAGATATATTTTTTGGCTAGTTGCACCCCAAATTTCCATGCATCATAAACACTTTTAGAATAATAATAACAATGTTTTTTCTTTTGGGTTTTCTCGTATTTTTCACACTCAATAGCCCTTTGCGTCTTAGTGGCTTTATTATCTTGCTAGAGGTGAAATGAGTAAAAAATGTCAGTGATGCTCAATATTATTATCTGAAGCTGATTGACACAAACCACTTCAACGTGTAATATGACTGAAATAGCTTCAGGTACAACTTCTCACTTAACGACCAGGTCGTTAAGTGAGGAATGGCTGCATTAATAAAATCATTAAGAATAAAAATATTTTTCATGGTAATTTTTAGACTAATGTTTGTTAAAAACAAAGACAAAAGAGACAAGAAGAAATATCACATAAATATATATATATGTATAGCAAAGAATTATATCGATCATGCAATGAGTTGCTGTCTGCTCTATTCACCTACTTGTGGCCGATCTCATGAGCAATGGTGTACGCTGAGGCCAAACCTATGTCTTCATTAATGCTGCAGCTGCGTTCGTCTTCACACATTCCAGCGACTGGCGCCAGTCCTGTAAAACGTACAAAGAATTTTCAGTCTCGAAATCATTACTTTACGGCGATTCTTTCGCAACCTGAGAACTACAGGGATCATATTATGACAAAAACAATTTCTACATTTAGTGCAAATAGCGACAGTAACGGTTTTGTTTTGTTTTTTTTTATTCAAATTTCCTTAAAGAATTAACATCGTTCGATTTATTTTTACGGCTTATCAACCCTTTGCAGGTTATTTAAAGCCCTAAAATATTTTTAGATTGTAAAAATTTTTTTGTAATAATAATTTACTGATACAAATCTTACTGATTAACCCATAACTTGGAGAGTAGAGGTGGATCCATAGCTTTCCAAGGAGAATTTGCGCGTAAGTGAATATAACAAACCCAACGCGAATTTGAACACTGCTCTACGATGAACAATTTTGAGCCATTATCCATTACACCACCCGCACATCCAAGTTCACAGCACCTGGTATGGGATAATGATAATTATACTCTTGAAGATAGAAACACAATACCTGTTAATCTCAGTCCGGTGATTCGTATTATGATATTGATTGATTTGCAAACGGCTTATCAACATTTTGCAGAAAAATATTTTCAGATTGTAAGAGTTTTTTGGAGATAATAGGTTAGTGATACACGTCTTACTAATTAACCCATAGCTGGGGGAAGAAGAGAAGAATTTATATCTTTCCCAAGGGTACTTGCGCATAAATCGATATAAGAAACTCGACTGGAATTAGAACCCGGATCCCGATTTTCAATTACATTGTATCACCCGCACATCCAAGCTTATAATGCCTGGTATCCCCAAGCGGTCACCCTTCTATCTACTGACCAGTCTCGATATTGCTTAACTTCGGTGGTCGTACGGTAGCCGGTTTTTTTAATGTGGTATGTCTGTAAGGCCCAGAAAAATCTACAACCCGAAAACAAAAATTAACACAAGAAAAAAAAAACTGTCATTATGTTTAACAAGAAACAAATATTCATTTTTCAGCTTCTTGCAAAATTGGTTGAACAAACTTGATCTCAGTAGAAACATATTTTGTTTTTATACTAGGTCCAAGAACCATTCAAGGTAGAGGATTACTGAATGGGGCTTTAAAGAAGTAAGAAGAGCGTCTTATGAGGATATGTAGGATAGATAACGGTTAACCCTAAACTTGAAAAGGTTATTATTGTAGTGATGCATCATTCTTTTAAGGATAACACAAAATAACAGCTCTTAGAAAGATGAGTGGAAATTCTTTCTTATCAAGGAAAGCTAAGGGACTGAGGACGATTCGACTTTGCGTATACGCCAAAGTGCGTCCAAACTGTAGAAATCTAAATTGGTGGAACTAAAGAATCTTGTTCGTTTAAACATTAGCGAGAGACTTGCAAAATTCCGTATTTACCTTATTACGAAAGGAGACCGAAAATTTTTCTGGCCAAAAATGTTATTCATGATGACGGTCGTCTTTGAGTATAAAATCCAGAGGTTAGCAGTGAATATTTCGAAGACAGTAGGAAAGTGTAGTTCAGGTTAGCAGTGGATATTTTGGTAAAAGTAGCAGAGCGTAGTTCGTCCTACTGTTTCTCTACGACTGACAAGCTGGACTGGACATTCGGGTAGAGTAGACAAAAATGGCCGCCTTTATACACGACGGATTGAATGTTCTACGTCTTCTGATTGGTTAACCTTCTATTGGTGGACTATAAAGTGAGTCAAGTCATTTGGGCTAACTCACTAGTACATATACACAAAAATTGTAACAAAATAACCTTTAAAAAATGCTGAGGTTTATTCAATTGATCAGATTTTGCGTCGTTGCTCAGGCCGAAAACTTTTCGGTCTAACCTTACATATTTCTAATTGAGACGGTTAACACAGTTGCTTATTAGTATCTTTATATACAATATCCAGATATTTTCTTGATTAATATAAATCAGCTACAAGGTCATTATTTGACTGTTCGACGCCCACTTGCAATAGCCTGCGACATGCTAATTTTCAATCTACAGGAGGTACCCTACAGCAAGACTAATTTCTTAACCTTCCCATTTTAGTAGATATTTGCTTAGTTTAACCTAATCTCACACAAGGTCACAAATTTCGAACACCAGTGAGGTCCTAACAATTTTTACTATTCCTCCTTTTACGGCAGTCTGGACTAATCAACATAATATTAAAATATTAGGGCACCCAGTTGGAATCAAAATCATGGGAGTAACAATAATTTTTTAATTATCATTCTACAGCATATGTCCAAACTAGATATATTTGCTTAGTATGGCAAATGGTTATGGTAATATAGCTGTTTCCTTATAAGGAAATATTTGGGATTCATTGACCGAGCAGCAAGTATTGCTTTCGGTTTAAATTTATAAAATCTTTCTCTTAAAACAAATTTTCAGGAAAATAGGTTTCTCAAATCCAGTAGCTGTTATCGCTCTTTCCAGTACTGATGAGGATTTCCTTCCTAACACTTTGCTTGAAGCAGAATGGAATGTCTACATTTTTATTATGTCATTATTTTCTCTTTGAGCTACATGGTCTATCCATTTTAGTTATTGGCACTGTTGGTAGTCCTCAAGTGATATAGTTGTTATTATTTGGTTTAGGTCTTATTTCCGAATCTGTATTGCCAGTTCACAATGTTCAAAGACGGGTGATTTTTGTCAAGGCTCTCAGGCTTCCTTCGCTCAAGGCCTTTTGATCTTAGAAAGCGGTTGTATACAGCTGACTGTTTAGATATTTCTGAACGGGTTTGACGCCATGATGATTATCTCGATCTGACGAGGCTATTTAAGAATATGACAAGATTTTTCAGCAAACGGCCACAACAATGACGTTAATTTCTCTACCTTAAAGTCATGGCTTAGTATCGAGATTCGTTGTAAAAAAACAAAATTTAAGAACAAAAATAATTTTTCCCATCGGAAAAAATAAATGTTCACCTAATAATTGACAGTTAAAATAGTATCTTTTAAAGAAATAAAGATATAGTTGCTTTGGGGGTGAGGGATCAATAAAATAACCCATTACGGCAATGAGGGGGTGCCGTCGAGAAGACGGACCCTCAGGAGAAAGGCCCTCCATTTTTTTTCTTTTTTATTGGCTTGTTGTTTTTTGGAAGGGATGGAGGAGTACAGCAGACCACTGAAATTATGAAGATGAATTTAGTATTAAAAAGAAAAAAAATCCCATATTCTATTAGCGCAATGAGGAGGTGCCGTCGACGGAGACGGAGACCCAGAAAAAAAAGCCTCTAAAAGTCTTATCAATTTCACTCGAAAATTCTATCCATTCAGTGCAATTAGGGGGTACTACCAAGGAGATGGAACGCCAGGAACCAGGCTTCTGTAAATTTTGTCTGTTTCATCAAAAAATTCTCACTTTTGAGCACAATGGGGAGGTACTGACAAGAATATGGAACCTCAGGAAGCAAGCCTCAGTGAAGGTAATTTTTTTCTGTTTCAAAGGAAGACTCCACCCAATTAGAGCAATGGGGAGGTACTGCTAAAGAGAGGGAACCCGAGGAAACAGTTTACCGTAAATTTTGTCTCATTTACGCAAAGACGTGAATAAGGGTAGTGGTCTAACCTAGTTTCGAATGCCTGATTGGAAAAGAGAAACAACAGATGTTCCGAGACTGAAAAAAATTCTAAAGTATTTCTGGAGAATTCAACACAGGATCGAACTCACTTTAAGCGATTTTGCATATAAGTATTTTCTTGGTGATATAGAAAACAGATTGGTTCGGAATGAATAGGACATAATATTACCAACTGTTTTACCGATACACACGCATCATGCCTGTTTCAAAACGTATGGGTTTATGATGCTTTACTTACCTAATGTTGCACAGGGCTTGTTCTTGTAGGTGCAAATGTCATACCTGAGACAAAAAAAAAAGAATATTTTAGCAGAGAGAAATAAGAACATATAATTTCTAACAAGATGACATTTATGTGTGTGTGTGTGTAAGCAGGTGGTATCAGCTCATCAAGAGGCGAGATAGTGAATACAGAACTTATACTGTGTACAAACCGCCTGCGTTGGAGATGAAAAATGACTTCAGTAAATATACAAATATATAAAGGGGCGTAAGACAAGGATGTGTCCTCTCGCCGGACTTATTCAGTCTATGCAGTGACGCCATTCTGGGGGAATTAGAATTCCGACCAGGATTCATTATTGGCGGCTACAATTTTAACAGCATAACATAGTGAAAGAGATATATAGATATGAACAGACTGAGATAGATAGATAGATAATTAACATATTGAAATAGATAGATAGATAGATAGATAGATAGATAGATAGATAGATAGATAGAAAATGAACATTTTGAAATAGATATGAACAGACTGAAATAGATATATAGATATGAACAGACTGAGATAGATAGATAGATAGATAGATAGATAGATAGATAGATAGATAGATAGATAGAAAATGAACATTTTGAAATAGATATGAACAGACTGAAATAGATATATAGATATGAACAGACTGAGATAGATAGATAGATAGATAGATAGATAGATAGATAGATAGATAGATAGATAATGAACATTTTGAAATAAATAGATATGAACAGACTGAAATTTATAGATGGATAGATAATGAGAAGTCTGAGATAGATGGATATACAGGAATAGACTGATATATATATATATATATATATATATATATATATATATATATATATATATAGATAGATAGATAGATAGATAGATAGATAGATAGATCTGAAAAAACAGACTGAAATACATGGATAGATAGAATCAGGCAAAAAGGGAAAAAAATACAAAACGGAGGTAAGAAAGAGTGAAAGAAAGAGAGAAAAAAGAAAGGAAAAGAAGTAAAAAACGAATATACTTATCGCATCATAAATTTTAATCGATATACAAGGAATATTCAAGATGACACAGTGTTGATAGCAGACGCAGAAAGGAAACTACAGGTGTTTTATTTACTCATTTCATATCGACACACTTCAGGTGTACATTTTGTTTTTGAAGATCAAAGTTACTGGAAAGCAAGAGACCGGAATAGGGTTCCACAAATAGAAAGTGCGAGAGAATAAACTGTTAACACTGAACATACAGTTACATCGAACCATTTCTACTGTAAAATGACGAGATCTAGCCGCCAAAGTAGTACTGCGCTTAAATTCGAGGTATCAAAGAGGAATGCTCTTCAGAACGCTTACCATGTTTAAATGCACAGGGAAGCTACGTTACGGCGGAAGGAATGTAACTGGAGATGCCAGGTTAGGACCGATAACATTGCAGATTCTTCTTTGGATTTTGTCAAGAATCTCTAAATACATAGCAGAAGCAGCAGACAAGATGTGGCAACAATACTCAGTGAATGGTAGACTTATAAATATGTATAATAGATTCTGATGAGAAAAATTGCCAATCACGGCACAGGGAACCAATTTCCCGAGGAGTAGACTTAGCAATTGATTCAGTCTAATCTTTTCTCTACATGTCAGTGGAAAACGTTAGTCTGACAAGTCACTACTCCTGGGGATTACTATCAGCTAAATTTCTGGCAAAATTCTGACATTATTTTAAACTGGCCCTTAGAGACAGAAGGAAGTGGAAAGAAATGAAACAATATGTGACTCTACATTCTAAAATTGGCTTTAGCGTTTTAAGTGTAATTTCGTGACCCTTGAAATAAAATTAGGAATTAGAAAACCATCAATTTTCGAATATTTTGCAAAGAAAGAACCCGACAATCAGCTCTGGAAAACCTTCAGATGAGTTACGATCATCGAATTATGAAATATTTAGAGCATTAGATAAACTTTAAAACTATACAGGAGCTCTTGAATTTATTAAACCTGCGTTAGCCACATGGGGTGTTTTGCTACTCCCCCCCCTCCACAATTTTTTAAGTACTCGTAATTGCCAGTTGGGAACTTTTTTCTTTTACTCTCTATCACTACTTTCGTACCTCAGTGAGGGTGTGTAGCACGCGTAGTGGCGCAATTGTAGTTCAGTTGTCGTGGGAGGTAGACATCGTTTTGTCTTCTTCGAGGTGTCCTGTCGTCTCATCTGACTAACAAATGTAATTTTCATTATATATATATATATATATATATATATATATATATATATATATAATATAATATATATATATAATTTAATGAAAACAGACAACTTTAAGGGCCCATAGTAATAATTTATTTCCCCAGTGGAATTTCTTTTCTCTGGCTCATCAGACCTCACTTCCAAGGATGGAAAAATGAATTTAAATTTACATATAATTTTCTACACTTTTGAGGGGTAGTATTAAGTTGAAGTAAGGTGATTGATGTCATCACTCTGCAGTGGGTACGATCCCAACGTGCGGTATCTTGTGAGTGGTGAGAGATAGTGTGACAAATTGGGCTAAATTAGAGAGGGGAGGGAGAGATAGGAATGCTTTTAAATTTATTTTTATTACAATACTTAATAATGAGGATGGCCGGTAAGGATCAGACATTGACTTATTTAATAAGTCAACTCTCCGGAAACGATAGAGAGAGAGAGAAAAAAAGGGAGAAGTAAAGATTTAAGAAATAAGAGATGGAAACAGGGTTTTGAAGGAAAGAAAGGGGAATATAAATTTAGAGAGAGAAATTAAGAGAATTAATGTATGTGGGCATATGGCGGCCAATCTGGAAAAACACAGATTTATATATTTTTAAATTTTTTTTTATATTTTTCGGTTAACATTTGATAGTAATTTAAGTGTTTAAATTCTCCACAAAATAAACTAGGAATTTAATGAATATCAATAAACAAAAAAATGAAAAAATAAAAAATTACTAATATTAATATTTTTAATGTTGTGAATAACGCTTAAGAAGTAATATTTCTTAGTTAAAGTCTAAATCTTCAAATCTATTTTGAAACTATTTCAAAATTAAGATTTGAAGGTAATAATAAAAAAAATGACCGCCTTTACACTTAATCTCTATATATGCACAAACATATACACACACACACATATATATATATGCATGCATACATACCTCATACATATATTCATACACACCACATACATATTGACGTAAATATATATACATTTACGCGTATACATACACAAGTACACCGGCCTTTACATTATTCGGACTATTATCCTCATCTTTGTCGCCATATTTATTACAACGTTTCGGCCGTTGTACGCTCCGGCATTCTTCATGTGGTTGGAATGTCGAACTGAACCCTTTATTTCACTCACTGAGGTAGACTGTTCTAGTTCCACGTGCCATGTTTAATGGAAGTCAGTTATCAGATATCTCCTGTTAATTTTCCTCTCCAAGTTCTCTACTACCTTAACCGGGTATTGAACTCACACTCTTTGGGTCCTGCAACTGGATCTAACTAACTTCTTTATCCACTGTGCCATGTGTCCTTGAGGTTAGTTAGATCCATATTTACCCATAGCTAGGACCCTAACAGGTACAACTACCTCTTTTTGATTTAATGTATATTGTAATGGAGATTGCTTGTTATGTTATTTTTTCAGCAGTACGACAATATTTTACATAACTGTAACACTATAAGCATTTTTGTATTGGGGTATATAAGCACCCCAGATAACTATCCATTTTCGAAAATCCAAGATGACTAAAGCAGTATTAAAAGACTAAAATAGGTTGAGTCATGGGTAACTTCTGTTTTGGCGAACCGATTGTAATGACGAATGTACCATCCTTACTACTAATCATGTGGAAGTTAAGAATAATTTGGGAGGACACTGAAATACCAGACGACAGACGCAGCGTACACAGTGGATTAAATGTTGTTCTTCTCCATCAAAACGAAAGAATAACACAGAAAAAGAGTTTAGAACTTGGTTAGTCTGTTCTGCCCCATACGCCATATTCAGCTGACCTTGCATCAACTAATTATTACCATTTTTGATCGCTGCAAAACGCTTTGATGACTAAATATTTCTCTAATGAAAACCAGATTCTAGAATTCTTCAAAAGATTGTTGACATTGAAACCTGCGGAATTTTGCTAAAAGGATATTGAAAAGCCGCTTGATAAGTTGCAATAAGTCATATATATATATATATATATATGCTAAAAGGATATTGAAAAGCCGCTTGATAAGTTGCAATAAGTCATATATATATATATATATATATATATATATATATATATATATATATATATTCTATATATAATTCTGCGACTTCAGAATGCTGCATGCTCAAGAATAAATTACTTCTTCGGTGTTAAAAAGTAAAAAAAATAATTTTTTCTTAAAAAAGATTGTTTACCATGAATTCCTATAAAATTAAATTAAATTCAAGAAATTATTAAACCAAGAAACAGGGGTTTTGTCAAAGGTTTTTTTTAAACAAAACAGCTTGTTCAAATTTCATGATTTGTTCGTGAAATGGAACGAAACGTAGAGTTTGTAAATCTCGACAAAAATTGTTAGCGATAAATTCAACAATATTAAATACTGTGAGGATTTCAACCCGCGTCAGTGCGTTCCAAACATTTCTATTTACAAATAATGTTCACTAAGTTACTACTGGTATAAACGCTCAGTCAGAGAATAATATATAGTAATATATAGATCGTGTGGAATTAGAAATAATGTAGTAAATTAACCCAGAAAGAATACAAGAATATGCATGATTGGATAGGTGAGGTAATCCCTTGGAATCCGTGTGAGTGAGTACATTTGACCACACAGACAAATGGCATATTTATAGACCAGAATGTCTTAGATTATAAGTGAATATATGATTGAATAAAATGTCATTTCTGTCTGAATTTCTGTGATAAGGAGTTATGAGGTTAGGCAGGTTAGGTATAAGTCTCCAAATTATTCACAGAGAATTGTCCTACGGGATCCATATACACCTGATGAAGGCCGCGGGGCTCACCGGTTGAAATGTTGTAATAAAAACAGAGTTGAGGACAATAGTCTGAATGTAAATATTAATAAAATGTAATTGTACTTTATTTTTTTTAAAGAACAATGTTCATAAATTAAAACGGAAAATATTTATAACTGAACAATATATTTTTCATACATTCTCCTATTTGTATCTTTTCTTTAGTAAAAAAAAAAAGAACATGCTAGAAGACAAATATCAATATATATATATATATATGTGTGTGTGTGTGTGTGTGTGTGCTGAAGAATTCTGTTCCTGACTTACCTGGTCATAAGAACGGCGTTGTCATGATGAGCAATTCCAATGGTTTCATCACTGGAATTGTAAGCTATTGGCGAATTGATCATCTTTTGCCAACGACAGAAACTGCCAAGAGAACGGTCGGCATGATGGTTGATAACCAAATTTGGCTTTGATCCAATAGAAAACGGAGGGAAAAAAAGAGAAGAAAATGTTCAAAGATGACTGGTCAAAATAAGTCATAAATAATCGATTTTTTAACAATAATAATAAATATTTCTAAATAAAATAATTGATTAAAAATCATCCATTCTCGAAAGTAAGAATTTATTCTTTTCTTTATTTGATCTTAAAATTTTATCATCCCCTTAAACTTTTTAAGTACGTGCAGATATGTAAGGGGTATTTCGAAGTGATTATGGTGTGATTTTCAATATGTGAAAGTGATTTGATATATGGAGAATGTGGAGGTTGGATTGTGCAATATGTAAGAAAGTGAGGTATTCGGTTTGTACGGATATGTGAGAAAAATGAGGAAGATCGATTGGATATGTGCAAAGTGATATATGTGCGGATATGTGAGTAGAGGTATTTTGATTTGCGGATATGTGTGGATTTCAATATGTAAGATAGTGAAATTTGATATATGGAAAATGTTTGGATATGTGCAGATAAGTGAGAAAGTGAGGTATTTCGATATGTGTGGATATGTGAGAAATTGAGGATGTTTGATATGCGCGGATGAGTAAGAAAGTGAGGTATTCTGATATGTGCGGATGTATGAGAATGTTAAGAAGTTAGATATGTGCGGATATGTGAGAATGTAAGGAGGTTTGATATGCGCGGATGTGAGAAAGTGAGGTAATCCGATATCTGAGGATATGTGAGGAAGGTCGATATGTGCGGATATGTGAGAAAGTGAGGTATTTTGATATGTGCAGATATGTGAAAATGTGAGGAGGCTTGATATACTCGGAAAAGTGAGAAAGTGAGGTATTTCCATATGTGCGGATATGTGAGAATGTGAGTAGGTTCGTATTGGGCGGATATGTGAGAAAGTGAGGTATTCCGATATGTGATAAAATGAGGTATTTCGATATGTGCGGATATGTGGGAAAGTAGGTTGTATGGAATTAAAGATAATGTAGCAAATATGTTCATAGCCTCGCATATGCGCGCTGTTTCTTTCAGACCTCTAACTCTCCAGTGTTCCTTGTTCATCGCACAAGGGCTTATGGCTACCTCTTTCCCTACTTAACATGCAATATACACTTGAGGCACGGTGGAGTAATGGATAGCGGCTCGTGTTGAGGAAATAGGAGAGCCGAGTTACGGGCTTATACCCTTCTTCTCCCCCAGCTAAGGGTAAATAACAGGACAGACTGGGTTCTATAACTTTGGGTTTCAACCAGTCTAGGAGAAGGAAAAACTCTGAATTCAAAACCGGCCTAGAGAGGGTTGGGTTCCGTCAAGCTATCTTGCCTAAGAAACACCGTTGTTATTGTGACCCTACAGGTCACAGGATAAAAAAAAATCTATTTTCAATTTTTCTTAGATCAGTATCAACTTTCTCGTAACTTATTTGCGGATTAAAAGAGGTAACGAGTGCCGGAAAATCCGTTATTTATCTCCTGTTGTTGTTGATGTTTTATATTTGTATAAATTTTTCATGTGAATATATTCAGACGTAACTGAACAGAACTACAGATGTACTTATTGAATTTTATTTCTATTTTAAAAAAATAAAATAACGACTAGTGATTAGAATTCTGGGGTCCGGAGTTCGAATTCCAGTTGGGTTTGTTATATTCACTTGTGCGCAAATGCCGTTGGCAAAGATATAAATCAACTTCTCTTCCTACCCCACAACTATGGATTAATTAGTATTATTTTTATCAGTAAATCATTATTATCTTGGAAAAGGTCTTACAATCTAAAAATATTTTCTGGCTTTAAATAACATGCAAAAGGTTGATAAGCCGTAAAAAGAAGTCAATCAATCAATAAAAACTATTCAAAATAATATTTTTATAATAATGTTCACTGTGTACAAGGCCCAAGAGCCACTTAAGGTAGACGGCTACAGAGTAAGAGGCAGTCTACTGAAATATGTGGGAAAGAAACAGATGATTGTAGTGATTGGGGAAGCATCCTCTTGGGAGTCGGTTCTTCAAAGCGGCGGTTCGTGGGAAGAAGCTACTCGAGTGGAACTTATATCTCACCAATGAAATATGAAGGGAATTTTCTTTTTCAGAATGCTCTATCGCTTTCCAGCTTCATTGGGGCTTAATTCTTTATCCCAATGAATCCACAATCCTTTATTAAATCTTTTGAAAGTGTGATAAAATTTCTGACACGATAATAACTATTAGGTTGTATCAAAAGTATTTTCCTTCTTTTGCAAACATTTACTCCAAAGCTGATTTCATCTCAAGGCTAATCTACGACTTCATGATATTAGTTTTATTATTATATGTTTTCTCACACCGTGTAAGATTTTGAAATGCACCGGGTACATTAAGATATCTATCAAATAACAAGGACCTCAGACAGACAAAACTTTCCTCAAAATATACGCAGTGCCCAATAAAGCCGATTTGGGGAAGACTCTGGGTTGATAAGGTATGCCTAGCTGGTCTAGGAGATCATATAGTTTTAATGAAATGGGTCCAAATGCGCCAATCACCACTGAAATCGCTTTGACGTTTCCTTCCTGTATTCCAAATAATCTTGCTGTCTCAACTTCCAAATCAGTGTAGTTTTTCTTAATTACCTTGTTTGCTATATTTGTGAAATTTTTTATGGCAACATCAATAATTTGATAGTTCTTGGTGCCTTTATCTATAATAATAATAATAATAATAATAATAATATCATTATATTTTGATTTCTAATACGGTCAACCTATCTACCAAGTCTTCGGGAAGACTTAAGGCAGGTAGTGGTGTGTTGTTATGGCTATATTTCATGGTTTGTTTTTCCAAATCCCATAACATCACTAGCGTTACATGGACGAAATTTTTCTTAGTGTGTGGGCTGTACTTATCAAAACATTTTTTTGTATTTCTCTTTCTGGGGATTTTTTCAACGTGTTGTTGCGTTCCTTTTTTATCATTCCAAGCGCACCTACTATGAATGGTTTTCGATCTCCATATTTTTCTATTTCGATTTCCAGATTATTATTATTATTCAAAGAGATGCTAGGGTACAAATATTCGAAGCCCAATATACTCATCATGACACCCAGTCTGATAAGAGTATACCAGACCAAAATATATCACAGCCAAAAATACATATGGTAGCATGTTTTGATAAAATCAGCGCAGGTAGGACCCAGATGCAAAAATTTCCAGGTCGAGTATTCCAGTCCGCTCGGACGGTTTCTGTTTGAGGGTATTTATACTTAAGGGTATTTATTCTTTGAGGGTATTTATTCTTAAGGGTATTTATTCTTTGAGGGTATTTATTCTTAAACATCAAGTTGTGACTCCTAAGCCGCCTTCAAACTTACAAAAACAACCCTTTCGCCTGCAATAATGCTACCCCTTTACTCCCGCTGATCAGCAGAGATGAAAACTACTTCAGATCAGGCCTCTGGTAGGCAAATCTATGGTCGTGAATGTGATAATTAGCGATCTGTTCGAGACTTGTAGCCCATTAAGAGTGTAAAGCCACCACTTGTACTTTAGCCATAGCCGCAGAGATGTGTTTAAAAAGAGATGGAACCCATATTTTTGGGGTGGTCTTCAATTTAGTATTTTCCTTCTCCTAGATTGGTTGCCATTTCAAGGTAAGTTATCTCAATCTTCATTAATATTTAACCCATAGCTAGAGGAAGAAGCATCCATATCTTTTTCAAGGCTATTAGTGTGGAGTGAATAAAACCATACTTGGTGTAATATCACTACATTTATAGTTTGTTTTGTTTTAGAATTCATAATTGTCGCGACAAGTATTTAGATTCTATTTTAATGTTTTATTTTGAATTGTAACTTGAAATTGCTGAAACTGCTTGCAGAACTCATGAATTAGAATAAAATAAAACTATGCAAACGAACTACCAAAAATTGGTTCAAGTATTTTGAAAGTGGTAACTTATCTCTTGTTGTCGGATATTATGCATTAAAACAGACAAAAAAAAAACAGCCAACAGCACTTGAAAATTCTTAAACGAGTTAGAACTACCACGAGATCTAGGCAAATGCAATGATATCTAAATAATTGCTATGAGATTTAGACTATTTCCGCGAGATCTAGACAAGAGCCATGAGATCTAGACAATTGCCACAAGATTTAAACAATTACCACGAGATCTATACGTTTGCTCCCAGATCAAGACAGATGCAGCGAGATCTAGACCGTTGTCACGAGATCTGAACAATTGTCACGAGATCTAGACAATTGCCACGATGTCTACACCATTGCCACGAGATCTAAACAATTGCCACAAGATTTAAACAATTACCACGAGATCTAAACAATTGCTACGAGATCGAGACAATTTTCACGAGATCTAGACAAGTACTACGAGATCTAAACAATTGTCTCGAGCTCTACTGCGAAAAATAATAGAATAAATACACGCATTCAGGTGGGATTATTCATACACATTTACTATAATTCACTGATTTTCACTTTTTTTAATTACTCGGAATTTATACTGTTTGGAATTGTGTGTCTCCATTTTAATAACGTCATGAGCTAAAAGAGATCCCACTCTCTAGTAGATAGATTTCATAAAAATTTATTTTAATGAAGGTCCTCTGGTTGATGTATTTGGGCTAAAAATATTTCTCGAAATCTTCGTCATCAATTGAATTTGCTATTCTAAATATCTGTATTAACTCATGTTTAAATGTTGTTTCAAGTGAGAAAATGCAAACACTTTCAAGTCCGTAGAAGTAAGGTATATTTTATTTTAATGTCAGCAATCATTTCTGGTAAAGCGTTTGCGCAATTTTTCTAACTGCTCTATATCATGCTGAGTGTAAGGTGACCACAAGTAAAATAGAAGCACTTCTTCTATGTGCCGTGTCCCTTTAGGACATTGGTGATAATGGCTCCCCACAACTTCCTGTCGTTTGTAGCTCTTAATAAATGCTGTTTTTTCGCCATCCCCACCCAAACCCTTCTCCGCAATCCATCTACTCAAGCTCGTCAGGTATTTTATGCGTTGTTTTTCTCTATCTCTCTTGCCTTCAATATGTTCTGTGAGTGTCAGATTTACCAAGCCTTCTTTCTTCATTATGTGCGCTAGAAATTTCAACTGTCTCTTTCTGATTATACGTATCATTTTTGTTTTCATTGTCGTTGATCACGTATTTGGTTCATGGTATTCTCAGTATCCTTCTGTAGAACCACATTTAAAGCTTTCTTTATTTTCTGTGGAAAAGGTTCTTTGCAATACAGTTTGCGGTGGGGTTTTATTTTGAATACAGCTGTTGTGACTTGTAAACTTTAGATCATAGCTCAGAATTATCCCCCCCCCAAGTCTTTTTTTTTTTTATAGTGTCACGTATGATATATTCCCCAAGAGTGAGTTTAAGTTTCGGATATTAACTACCTAGATGAGTGGTTCCCAAATTTTTCTCCGGGCTGCATTTTCAGAATTAAAATTTGCTGGCGCCTTACTAAACTTTGTGATAAAATGTACATTTAAAAATAAAAATATAAAAAAAAAAAACAGAGATAGGGTCAAAGGGAGATAATTGTGGATTTGAAATCAGAACATTATCATTGATAACTCTCTCCTCCAATTTGCGGAACCTAGTTACTATATTCTTAATACTTGATATAATGCAAATTAATTTTTTTCTGAATCTTTTACTGTCTTTCAATCATCCATTCTCATCTGTTATCCTCTTCCATCGTACCTATGAGGTGCGCCGTTTAGGAACAACTGGCCTAATTAAATGACAGCACATTTTCTAAGCTTAAATCTCAAAAGCTAATTCATTAACCAGAAATATATTGCATCCAGATCGTTCTAAAGTGTGCCTTGAAAATGTAAAGAGTTTGTTGTTTGGAAAGTTCCTGCGGATTTCTATATACAGCATAAAAATAGCAAGGTAATGTACTGAAATTATACGTTAGCAGTGAAAAGATGAACGTGCACGTCAAGATCTTCAGTGTGAAAAAATTAGAAAAAAAAATACTGCGGTAATACTCGATAGTGAAAGTATTAGGCTGAGTCATAAATAATTTTTGTTTTTTGCTTATCAATTGTATTCTTTAAAAAAATAAAGTAAGAATTTATATATGATTATTTGCAATGACCTGTGGTCGTTAATCAGGCAACCCTTCCTAAGGTTTTCCCCATCGAAACTTTTTTTAGCAATCGTAAAGGGTAATAATCGGTTAATGTAGGCTCAGTTTAATATAGTGGGTGGGGTAGGTCAAACCAAACGATGGTTTGGTCTGGTTTGTTTTACGGCATATCAACCTCAATGGGTTATTTAATGCCGAAAAGATTTTTATTGCTGGTAATATTTCCTATCTATCTATCTATCTATCTAAAACTCTTCCTTTCAATCTGTTTATATCTATCTATCTATCTATCTATCTGAATATTTTCCTTTCAGTCTATTCATATCTATCTATCTATATCTTTCTTTCACATTCGGTTTCTACCTATCTATCTATCTATCTATCTATCTATCTATCTATCTTTTTCCTTTCAATCTATTTATATCTATCTATCTATCTGAATCTTTTCCTTTTTTCTATTTATATCTATCTATCTATCTATCTAAATCTCTTCCTTTCAATCTGTTCCTATCTATCTATCTATATAGTTTATATTGATTTGGTTTGGTTTGTTTTACGTCATATAAACCTCAATGGATTATTTAATGCCGACAAGATTTTTAGGATAGATTCGTATGAATAGAATATGTATTCTTTGGTTTAGACTGGTTTAGTTTATTTTGTTTTACGTCATATCAACCTCAATGGGATATTTAATGCCGAAAAGATTTTTATTGCTGGTAATATTTTTTTTTCAAGAATGTATTGCTGAAGAAGAATTTGGCAAGAGAAAATGAAACTGGAAAAAATTCCACGGGTCAGAAAATCAAAAGAAGAAAATAGAACTTACGGTTGCACTTAGCAATGCTAAAGACCTAACTGCCAACCAAGCATTACTCTTAAACTCATGAAGTTATGACTTGTATGGTTTGTAATTAGGATGATAAATCCGTCACATACAGCTGGTTCCTAAAAACGAAAAAACTTGACTCAATCTATTAATTTCGTCCGTACTGGGTAAGACAATAAACTACATCCGCGTTCTGGGTAAGACGATAAGCTACATCCAACAGCAAGGCCTCTGATCAGGAGGTTTTGAAGAGCGTGTAACCACCTCTTAATTGCTGGTGTTCCCAGGTCCACCTTGACCCGGGTTGGTAGCACCTGTTAGGGTCTAAGCTATGGGCAAATAGTTATCCCCCAAATTGGGGTCAAAACATTATGAAAGTGTAACAATAGGTTTTAATACCAGAAATACTTTGTAAAAAAAAAATTATTACCACCAATACATTATTATCAGCAATACATTTTAGGCAAAAAAAGTTTTTACCAGCAATACTTTTTAAAAAAAAAGACTCTTATCAGAAATAGATTTTTTGAGGGAAAAATATTACTAGCAATACATGTTTGAAAAAATATTTTAGCAGCAATAAAAATTTTGTCGGCATTAAATAACCCATTGAGGTGTTGATATGCCGTAAAACAAACTAAATCAAGCTAATAATTTCGTTACTCCCCAATAATAACCCTCCAGAAAAGCAAGATTTCAGTCGTTACGAAATCTTATAAGTCTTGTAATTGTGAACAAATTAACTAACATCTTTGAATATAAGGAAGCACTAGAATCTGCATTTTATTGATAGGGTTGTTTTTTCATGGATGCAATTGAGGCAAAAGAAACTGGCGAGAAACTTACCTGTTCATCAGTAAGAAGAACCAATCGGGTAACAATGATGTTGACTGCATTGCCAATGCTCACATCATGGTACAGTTTGGCCACCTGACCTCAAAATATAAAGAAAAATATTCCTAGCTGAACAATACTTTGTTATCGGCCAAATGTTTACTCCTGATCTGGAGTTTGAAAATTTCACGGACATTAAAAATAAATACAGGTGTCGGCTGTATCATATCAAATATATAGATGAACGGAAGAGATAAAAAAGACAAAGGGGAAAATGTGAGGAAAAAAAAAGAAAGAAAGAAAGAAAGAAAGAAAGAAAGAAAGAAAGAAAGAAAGAAATTTCATATAAATTATAGGACAAGAAAGAAGGAAAGAAAGAAAGAAGGAAAGAAAGAAAGAAGGAAAGAAAGAAATTTCTTACAAATTGTAGGACGAAAAAAAAGAAAGAAAAATATTTTACATACATTTTTAGGCAAAGAAAGAAAGAAAGAAAGAAAGAAAGAAAGAAAGAAAGAAAGAAAGAATTAAAAAAAAACAAATGTAATATATATTGTAAGACGGGAAAGAAAGAAAGAAAGAAAGAAAGAAAGAAATCCCATATAAATTATAGGACAAGAAAGATATTTTATATAAAAATGTTGGAAAAGAAAGAAGGAAAGAAAGAAATTTCTTACAAATTGTAGGACGAAAAAGAAAGAAAATATTTTACATACATTTTTAGGCAAAGAAAGAAAGAAAGAAAGAAAGAAATAAAGAAATAAAGAAAGAAAGAAAGAAATGTAATAATTATTGTAAGACAAAAAGAAAGAAAAAATGAAAGAATGAAAGAAAGAAATAAAGAAAGGAAGAAATGTAATATATATTGTAAGACAAGAAAGAAAGAAAGAAAGAAAGAAAGAAATTTCATATAAATTGTATAAAAAGGGCAAAAGAAAGAAAATGGGAAAATAATGAACTGAGAGTGAAAGACAAATTAAGAGAAATAAGAAAAAGAAAGAGAAGCAAAAAGACAAAATCTAAGAATGATAAACGAAATTAATGGCGATAAAATGAAAATGATCGAGTGAAAATAAAGGAAGGAAGGAAGGAAGGAAGGAAGGAAGGAAGGAAGGAAAGAAAGAAGGAAGGAAGGAATATGAGCGAGAGATATGAAGAAAACAGGAAGAAAATTAGGAGACGAAATAAGGAAATTATTTAAAATATATAAAACTAATAAAAACATTTCGTAAAAAATTTGAAAAAGAATGAAATGATAAGAAAGAAATAAGAAGAGAAGAAGGAAATTTAGGAAATGGAAAGATTAAAAGAAAGAGATTTTAAAATTAAAGAAACAAAATCAAAGAAAAAAAGATAGAATCAAATAAAGAGAAAGACGAAAACAAAGAGAAAGACGAAAACAAAGAGAAAGAAGGGACTAAAGAGAAGGAAAAAATAAAGAGAAAGAAATAAATAAATAGAAATAAGGAAAGAAAGAGAAAGAAAGAATAAAGAGATAGAAGAAAAATAAAAGGAAATAAGAAGAAACAAAGAGAAAAAAGGTAATAAATCGAAAGAAGGAAATAAGGAAAAAGAAGAAAAAGAGAAAGAAGATAGGGATAAAGAGAAAGGAAGGAAAAATACACAAAAAATAACACAGAAGAACACAGAAACAAAATAATGATTACGAATAAGTTGAAGAAGAAGAAGAGAAAAGTATGATGGGGATATGGGAAAATTAGACGAAGAAGAAAAAGAAGAAGAGGAGGAGGAAGTAAAAGAAAAATAAAGGAAAAATACAGAAGAAAATAAAAAAACAAAAATGGAAGAAAATGACAAAAAGATAAAATATAAATATGTAACTCTATATGGAGAGTTAATCGGTGGAATATACGTAACACTATATGCATACTGAATTTATAAAAAATTCATATTCATATTCAATTTATAGAATATACACAATATTATATCCATACTGAATATGATTATAGGTAATGATTATTCGTAACACCATATTCTTGGTTTATAGAATATACGTAAAACTGTATACTTATTGAATTTGTAGAATGTACGTAATACTATCTGAATTCTGAATTAATAGAATGTACATAAATATATAATTATTTAATTTATGTAATATACGTAACACTATACTCAAATTGAATTTATAGAATTCCGAAATGCATATTGAGTTTATAGAATGAACATAATGCTATACGTGTATAAAATTAAAATCTATATATCTATAGAAATTATGAATTTTACGTAAAACACTGTATTTATAAAATTTATAGAATTTATAAAATGTACTTAAGTTTATATTCTTAGTATCCTAATAATTTATATTATGTAACAAATCTTTATGTTTCCCAATAATCTTATTCGTTATCAAAGCATTCTTTCATTAATCGCCTAGAACATTATACAGTGAAAGTTCAGATCAAAATTCAGCTTATAAATTTTCTGTTACTGACATATTGATCCAATCCTGTCCTTTTAGAATTTATAAAATATATACTATACTTTATTTGTATAGAATTTATGTAATACTATATATGTATAAAATTTATACAATAAACTTAATAGTATATGCATATAGAATTTATTGAAATTTTGTAATTTTGGTTATCGAATTATTGTTCCTGCCTCCAACGTAACAATGTATACGCATAGAATTTACATAATAATATATACGTAGCAAATATAGAGATTATACTTACTAGTATATAAATATAGAATTTAGGCATACTTAAAGAATTTTTAGAATTTAGGCTACAGATTTATTGATCCTACCTCCTAGGCTTACAATTTATAAAATGTATGTAACACTGTACACGTTAGGAAGGTATGTATGTATTTTTTTTTCAGTAAGGTTTACCCTGAATAAGACTCGGAAGGCCACTCGAAGTAGAAGGTTACGTTAAGGTGTAGTTTATATGGATAGGAGGGGGAAGATAAGCGTTAATTCTAGGCTTTGAACAGGTTAAGGTTATAATGATCGGGGGGAAAATCCTCTAGGAAGTCTGTTCCATAGGACAGTGGTTCATGGGAAGAAGCTGTTCGAGTAGAACTTACTTCTTCTCGCCGATGGAATACGGAGGGAGTGTGAATGGTTTGCTACTATTTAAGTGACATGGCGGGTCCTAGCCGTAAAGGTTAGATCTAGCGGAACCAAGGAACGTAGTTCATCCGGGTATATATGCAATTTATAGGTTATACTTAATAATCTATATTTACAGACTATTATTATTGTTTCGTCCGTGTATTGTTTGATATATTGAAATGTAATTGTCATCTTTGATAATGGCTTATGTAAGCCGAAAGAGTAGATTGGATTTAAACATGTATCAATATGGTGATTTCCTTTCGTCTTTCAATGATAATGTTATTAAGTTTATCAGACAATATGAAAGGAATTTACTTAAAATAAATAGACAAAACTTGTCTATATTATTTAATGAAACATGCATTAATAAAAAATTGCCGCCTAAATAGACACAATTTATACCAATGATTTTCAACGTGGTCTAAGTGGTCCACATAGAATTTCTAGTGGTCCACAGAGATTCGTAAACATAAAAAAAATTGTAGCCATTTCTTTCCCTACATCATTTCTTTAACCTACCAAATGCATGGTAGAATCTGGATTTTTGGCTGGTGTGGATGTTTTCAATAGAAAAAGAAATAAGTTAGGTCTCAATTGCAGATGAACTTTCAGACTAAGATTGAATGACATCCTCAAAATTCATTTTGATATCCAGTATTTGTCCTTGTTTACTAAAATAAATTTTAAAGTGTAAATAGACTACTTTGTCTTTTCATTGAGTGTGAAAATTGGACAGCCTAAAAGTAAAAGGAGTAGTCCATTTGATTTTTTTGAAGAAAAAAATGGTCCATGGGCTTTAGAAACACTTGTGTATACGTACAGGATTTAACGAATTTTTAGAATTTCCATCATCGAATTATTAATAACTCCTACGTTTAGAATTTACAATCTATACATAACACGCCACACACACACACACCCGCGTACACACACACAAACACACACACACACACAAACACACACACACGCAAACACACACACTCACAAACACACAAACACACACGCACACAAACACACACACACAAACACACACAAACACAAATACACACACACCTGGGTACACACACACAAACACACACACAAACACAAATACACACACACCTGGGTACACACACACAAACACACACACACAAACAAACACACACAAAAACACACACACGCAAACACACACACTCACACACACACAAATACACACGCACACAAACACACACACAAAACAAACACACACACACGAACACAAACACACACACACAAACACACACGCACACAAACACACACACACACAAACACATACACACACACATACACATACACCCAGCCGGTGCCGTGCTAAATTGGTCCCGTTGACGTGTATTGACGTCGCTATCGAAAGGGGTTCGTATATATAACACGCCACATATATCTTTATGAATGCTTTGTTCATTTTTAGAAATTCATTTTAAACTTTAAAAATTAAAATTTAAAAAAAGAGGGTTGGGACAAAAAAATTAAAAAAATATCTGATGATACGTTGCTCTTAGAAGAACGAGAAATGAGCAGACTCTGAAATTACAGATTGAAACTACGGCCTGTCAAAGATTAATCAGGCCTTCCAAAGTTTACACAAAAAATATTATACTTTAGGAACTTTTGCAATAAACATAATTTTGGATGTAAATATGTAAGATTTATGAGGATAATATACGAATATCTTTCCTTGGGTGTTTATAAATTGTACATTGTTCAATTATTAACGTTAATAACGAACCATTTTAAATTACAAAATTATACTTGGATTAAATGAAAATTACTTATAATATAATATGTATTGTATTCCTACTTGCCTTCGATTTGACGATACGGGTACACTAGCATATTTATAATATTTTATAGAATCTACGTAACATTATATAGGTGGAAAATTTTTTTAAATTTACTTAAAGTATATACCTATAAAATTTATACATATTCATAAGATTTATAGAATTTATATAATATATGCAGTACTATTGTCTACTTAGTCGTTAAAGTGGTTATGGCGGAGGGTTTGTCGTTGACAATCACAATGGCACGCCTACATATTTCGTTCATATAACTGGCTACAGGACAGAATGGCGGATGTGGATTTATATATTTTCATTTTTGATGTTTTATCGGTTTCGTTTATTATGCCAACTACCGTTATCAACCTCAACAACGGTGAATTATTTTAAAATAGTGGGAAAGAAAGAAAGAAAGAAAGAAAGAAAGAAAGAAAGAAAGAAAGAAAGAAACAAAAAATTGATAGAAATTGTAGGACGAGAAAGAAAAAAAAAAAAATATTATATAAATTGTAGGATGAAAAAAAAAAAAGAAAGAAAGAAAGAAAAAGAAAAGAAAGAAAGAAAGAAAAAAAAAGAAAGAAATTGATATAAATTGTAGGACGAAAAGAAAGAAAGACAAAAAAAATATTATATAAATTGTGGGATGAGAAAAAGAAAGAAATAAAAAAAAAAAGAAATTAATATAAATTGTCGGAAAAAGAAGAAAGACAAAAGAAATATTATATAAATTGTAGGATGAGAAAGAAAAAAAAAAAAGAAAAATCTTTGAAAAGAAAGAAAGAAAGAAAAAAAGAAAGAAAGAAAGAAAGAAAAAATTGATGTAGGACGAAAAAAATTAGGAAATATTATATAAATTGAGGATGAGAAAGAAAAAAAAAGAAAAAAAAAAGAAAAAGAAAAGAAAGAAAAGAAAAAAAATTGATATAAATTGTAGGACGATGAAATATTATATAAATTGTAGGATGAGAAAGAAAGAAAGAAAGAAAGAAAGAAAGAAAGAAAGAAAGAAAGAAAGAAAGAAAGAAAGAAAGAAAAAATTGATATAAATTGTAGGACGAGAAAGAAAGAAAGAAAAAGAAATATTATATAAATTGTCGGATGAGAAAAAGAAAGAAAGAAAGAAAAGAAAGAAAGAAAATTAATATAAATTGTCGGACGAAAAAAAAGAAAGACAAAAAGAAATATTATATAAATTGTAAAAGAAAAAAAAAGAAAGAAAGAAAAGAAAAAGAAAGAAAGAAAGAAAGAAAAAAAAAATTGATATAAATTGTAAGAAAAAAGAAAGAAAAATGAAAATAAATAAATTGTAATGAGAAAAAGAAAGAAAAAAGAAAGAAAGAAAGAAAGGAAAAAGAAAGAAAGAAAGAAAAAATTGATATAAATTGTAGGACGAGAAAGAAAGAAAGACAAAATGAAATATTATATAAATTGTAGGATGAGAAAGAAAGAAAGAAAGAAAGAAAGAAAGAAAGAAAGAAAGAAAGAAAGAAAGAAAGAAAAAATTGATAGAAATTGTAGGACGAGAAAAAAAAGAAAGAAAGAAATATTATATAAATTGTAATGAGAAAGAAAGAAAGAAAGAAAGAAAGAAAGAAAGAAAGAAAGAAAGAAAGAAAGAAAGAAAGAAATTGATATAAATTGTAGGACGAGAAAGAAAGAAAGACAAAAAGAAATATTATATAAATTGTAGGATGAGAAAGAAAGAAAGAAAGAAAGAAAGAAAGAAAGAAATTAATATAAATTGTCGGACGAGAAAAAAGAAAAGACAAAAAAAAAAAAGAAATAAGAAAGACAAAAGAAATATAAATTGGGATGAAAAAAAAAAAAGAAAGAAAAGAAAGAAAAAAGAAAGAAAGAAAAGAAAAAGAAAAAGAAAAAAAGAAGAAAAAAATTGATATAAATTGTAGGACGAGAAAGAAAAGAAAAGAAAAAATGAAATATTATATAAATTGTAGGATGAGAAAGAAAGAAAGAAAGAAAGAAAGAAAAGAAAAAAAGAAAGGACGAGAAAAAAAGACAAAATGAAATATTATATAAATTGTAGAATGAGAAAGAAAGAAAGAAAGAAAAAAAAGAAAAGAAAGAAAAAGAAAAAGAAAAAAGAAAGAAAAAAATTTATAAATTGTAGGACGAGAAAAGAAAAGAAAGACAAAAAAAATATTATATAAATTGTAGAATGGGAAAAAAAGAAAAAGAAAGAAAAAGAAAGAAAAGAAAAGAAAAAAGAAAAGAAAGAAAAAATTTCATATCAATTGTAGGACGAAAAAAAGAAACACAGAAAAAAATATTATATAAATTGTAGAATGGGAAAGAAGGAAAAAAAGAAAGAAAGAAAATTTCATATAAATTTTATGAAAAGAAAGAAAGAAAGAAAGAAAGAAAGCCAGAAAGAAAGAAAGAAAGAAAGAAAGAAAGAAAGAAAGAAAGAAAGAAAATGCGGCTCAGTGTTGGTGTCACAACGAATTTCGACGCGAGAAGTGGAATCGGTGGGCCGAGTTCAAATTTCGAGCTTGACTGTTGCGTACAAATGCCCGTGGGGAAAGCATTAATCTGTTTCTTTCCCCATCCTATGATTGGTTTGAATAAGTAGTACAGTAGATTGGGTAGACTAGCCTTGGTTGGTAACCAGTCTAAGAGAAATAAAACTCTGAATTCTAAACCGTAACGAACGCAACAGTAAAACTCAACGATCTTTCCCAAGAATTAATGATAATTCACAGATAATAAACGAAAGGAAGTTGTGGAGGACCATGATCGCCTACGTTCTCATAACATTAAAAAATATATTTAAATTTAGAACAATTAAGAAAAAATTATGCACTGCCATAAAACTCCTAATCAAAATTAATAATATTTAAAAATATTTTATCGGAATGTTATTTTCTTCATCAGTGCCTGTCTACTAGGACAACTAGCCAATCCCTATTGCAGACGCCTACTCAGGCACATTTTTATTTGTTCAACACCCACAGAGCCTATCTGTGGTTTATACTGCAACGATGCTGAGCGGACATTAGTTACATTTTCTGGGAAAGGGCGCATTATCTGGGGTGATCAACAGTCTGAACAAGGCCAGCACGCTTAAATCCTCAGTTACAATGACTTGCGATTTCGTGCTAGTACACGACGGCTCTCTACTAGTTCAGCCTGCCAAGTTTCATTCACAAGGCTTGGGTCAACTCGTGGTATGGTTTTTCAAGCACTTTCCAACAGTACCGCACGCTAGGGTCGCCTCCTCCAGGCTGATGACACAAAGAAGTCACCTTCCAAACATGTCGGCCACGCTGTGATATGGTCACGTGACCGAGTGATTAGTACTTTTTTTTTTTTTTCAAACAGGGTTTGAATTTTTCGTCAGTATTTTTAATACGGTCGTAAACTTTATTGATATAAATCTCGATTATTTTTTGCCTCCTCTTCTATCATATTATAATTTAAAATTCTTAAGAGTTCCATACGAGTACGAACAACGAAGTTAAGCAACGTCGAGCCTGGTCAGTACCTAGAGGGTGACCGGTTGGGAATACCAGGTGCTCACATCCTACGAAAAGCTTTATCTATGCAAAATGTGTTTGCTTTGATGTGTTTTTATTTTTCATTACACATGTGTGCAGTTGAAAATATGATGCTTTTTCTGCATTAGGTCACTGTTTGGGACCCGGATGAAAACGAGTATACAGAAGAAATCAAAACACCTCCAATACAAGGACCTGGAGATCGAGATTAACAGAATGCGTGGAATGAAGACTTACATTGCGCCAATAGTAATCGGAGCTCTTTGACTCGCGAAAAAAGGAATGGACAATTTTACTAACAGTGTCTCAGGTAACTTAAACATACAAGTTGCCCAGAAGATCGCCTTACGAGGAACATCCCATATACTAAGAAAAGTCCTATCAATTAAATGACAATTCTCCTATAGGGCCTAAGGACCATAGTTTGGACACGGTTGTACAGGATACAAAGCAGAAAACATAGCATCAGTCAGTTATGTGCCATGTGCGATACACGCTTAGGCGATCATGTATCTTTCGATACATGACTGACGAGGCAGATATTTTTTCCTGCAGTAGGTTGCCATTTTCTTATGCGCTATATCCAAGGCTATAGAACCCGTTCTGCTATTTATCCATAGCTGGGGAGAGAAGAAGAGGATTCATACCTTTCCCAAAGGTATTAGCACGTAAGTGAATGCAATGGATTAGACTAAAATTCGAACTCGGTTCTCCGATTCCTCAATCCTAGTCGCTGCCCACTGCTCACAAACAACAACAACAACAATAACAATGATGTTTGTAACGTTTAAATGCCAACTGACTACACTGTGCAGACAACACTTACAATATTCATAATGGTCAGGATATAAGGTTCAATCTCGTGTAGGCCGTGGTAACTAAGCATCATACGGTCAGCCACAACCAACGTCTCCACATTTTGTTCACGACTGACTGACCGCTTCTTTCGCCGGCCACCGTGACCTTCTTCATAGGATTTTTCTTTCAAAGTCCCGTGACCTGACTGCTGTGCATTTGAATGCCAGGCGCCATTTTTATTCGATACGTTATCTGTAACAGAAATGAACAAAGAGATCATTAAACTAGTGAAATTAATCGCCATTAACCGTCCTAATTATGGTGTAGTGGATTTCTTTCTTGTCTCCCCATTCAAACTATGAGCAAAACAGAAGTATATACAAGGCTCTCTCTAGTCTTAAGTGGTAGTTTGAAACCTTGAATGACAAACCATGAAGGTAGCAATAGAGAAAACACACACACACATGTGTGTATATATATATATATTATGAAATGGACAACGTCCGACAATTATTTAAGACATTTTTTTTTATGTTCATACATTCTTTTTATGGATACAAATATTTAAGTAAATGCTCTGTTTATAATAATCAGTATTAACAACATTTACCGGCCTGAATGTCCGAGAAATTTTCATAGAAAATATTCGTCCTCCGACAGGAATCGAACCTGAACCCTATACGGAACCATCATATAGCATGACGAGCCTTAACCGATTGGGCTACATTTGTTTACATTTGTATATGCATTGAGCAGCTATGAATGAATGAGAGAAAATACATGGAGAATTATGTTTAAAAACAGTAAAATCGACCTTGCTCACCGAGGCTCTCTCTCTCTCTCTCTCTCTCTATCTCTATATATATATATATATATATATATATATATATATATATATATAATATATTTGATATAAAATAACGTATAAACAGAATATACAATTGTGTATATATATATATATTCTTTTGAAAGAAATATTTAAGTAAATTTTGTTTTAAAAACAGAGCATTTAAAAAAAAAAATAATATAAACATAAAAGCTTTTTTCTTATACTTGTATTTTAATTGGTCATTCTAGCTTTTTAACAATGTTTTTCCCCTTGCGAAGGATCGTTAATTTGAAATTTTAAAGCCATTTATTTTACATTCAGCATCATCACTTGATAAGACACCGTCTTGAAACAAAATATATTTTTGTATGATTTTATAACATATTTATAATTTTTTTAAATATATATATATATATATATATATTAGTAGGAATCTTATAAGTATAAGAAATTATACTCGTTCGAAAACCTTCAGTGTCTTGATTTGCAAATAATCAAAACAATACCAAAGGAAAAAAAATTATAAAAAAAAAAAAGAACCAAGAAAAGAATTTCCACATGTGCAAGTTCAAGGCCAAAAGTAAAAAAAACGATACGAGTAAGCAAAATAACTAAATAAAGTGCTCAATAAAGTAGCGGATCGTCAGGAAGGCTGGCTCCCCTGACGATCCATTAAATGAAACAAATATTTGTGTGGCTAAAGTTTTAACTAACTATATATATATATATATATATATATATATATATATATATATATATATATATATAATTGCGTTGATGTGAGTTTGTGACTCTGGGTTTCACACCCTTTGCGTTCGTCAGACAAACTGATTAATTTTGAAATTTGGGATTTATTTATGGTTGCGTATATCGGTGTTTGATGATAGTGGGAGGAAAAATTGTCGTCGGAACGCCACTCATACATACACAGGCATGCATACACGCATGTTCACGCATTGCAGCTAACACAGACATAAACATATATGAGCAGTGTGGGACTGAGCGTTCTGTCAACAATTCTTCCTCCCACTACCAAAAAACACCGATATACGAACCCATAAGTAAATCCAAAATTTTAAAATTAATCAATTTATCTGACGATCGCAAAGAGCGTGAAACCCAGGGTCACAAACTCGCATCAATGCAACTAGATATGTTAAACTCTATTTCTGATATTGAGCGCTTTTCAGTAAGTACCTCGCATATATAATATATAAATAATATATATAAAAACCATATATATATATATATATATATATATATATTTTATATACATACACATTTATATATATATATTTATATATTTATATTTAAGACATATTTTATATATATATATATATATATATATATATATATATATATATATATATATATGATTAGGTTTATTTTCTTGTAAACACAACCGCAGAAGCGTGTGAAAAAAGTATACACACAAATACACTCTCTCTCTCTGTCTCTCTCTTCTCTATATATATATATATATATATATATATATATATTTTTCTCTCTCTCTCTCTCTATATATATATATATATATATATATATATATATATAGACGTTATATATTTACGTATACTTGATGAGGTCCGTCAAAAACGTGTGAATTTCCTTTCATTTTCATTTCAGCTTTTTTTTGGAATTAAAGTCTGATGATCCAAACCCTGTTAAAATGGTGAAATAGCTTATTACATGGAATCTTAACGTGGTCTGTCTTTTATTTTATTATATATATATATATATATATATATTATAAATTAATTGATTTAAAATATGGTTATTTTCGCTACACAGTTCCAACCATGTTTCAAAAATAGAAGCTAAAACCCCTAATTTTATTTTTTGCAAATAAATTAAAAGCATTAGTTCTATTTCATCTTCAAGCGAATTTTGGAGTAACTTTTAAAATTTACCGGGTTTTAAATACACAGCTAAAATCACGTTTCCATGGTTACAGAATATTCTACTCAAATTGAACACGGGGTGTCTAGATTTTTCCTTATGACAGTATCATTGTATCAGTTATTAGCTACATTTTGGTAAGGGGAGGGATGTATTTTAAAACCTGACGTCGGTTGAATGGATGTCGTCTGAATTTAAAAAAAAAAAAAAAAAAAAAAAAAAAAAATTGTTAACGGTAAAAAATTTTCAACGTCATCTTTTTAAAATTAAAGATTTTTTTTACAATACTTTTATTTAACTACGATTTGAAATATTTTCCTTTTAATTTTTTATTTTACTATATTCTTTTTAAGAACAGTTAAATGTATTAGAATCCATTATATTATGTAGGATTATTTTAACATTAAGTTTAAGTATGTATATGAGGTTACATTTTTTTTTTTTTTTTTTTTTTTTTGTATATGACTATGACAGCAGAAATGGTTACTTAATTTCACTGATTCAGTAAACTTTTCTTTTTATATATAAACCTATTATTATAATATTTCACATGTAAGTACTGAGGACATGGGTCATTCAAAAGCTACATGTTATGGTATTTCATATTAATTTTATTTTACTATAGGTGTTATTTTTGGATTCTTTTTTAATGCGTGTAGTATTATTTAAAAGAAATTTAGGTTAGAATTCATTCAATTTAACTATAATTTTAATTACAAATTCAAAATTACAACTTTAAAATTTTAAAATATTTTCATTGTTTAGTTTTAATAGACTATATTACTTTATAACAGAAGGAAAATTACTCATATTAAGTAAGATTATTTTTCCATATCAAAGTATATGTAAATTTTTTTTTTTTTTTTTTTTTTTTTCCTTTTCTTCTTTAAATTTAAATATTATTTAAGTAATATTAATGGCACTTACTAAAAACTAGCTAAGTCATTTCTCAGATTTAGTAAACTTTATTTATTTATTAATTAATTAATTTATTTATTTCAAATATATGTAACCTAATTAATAAAGTTTCATATGTATGTATAAATAACATGTTAGAATTCATTTTATTTTACTACAATTTTAATTTCAATTTTAAAATTTTAAAATTATAACTTTAAAATTTTAAAATATTTTCATTGTTAGTTTTAATTTAGACTATATTACTTTATAACAGAAGGATAATTACTCATAGGTATATTAAATTACAATTTTTAAACTTTTAATTTAGATATTATTTAAGTAATATTAATGGCGTATATCTAAGTCATTTCTCAGAATTAGTAAACTTTATGTATTAATTCAAGTTTAAGTATGTATATGAGGTTACATTTTTTTTTTTTTTTTTTTTTTTTTTTATATATATATAAAACCTAGTGATATAATGTTTCTCATGTAAGTACAAATATTAATTTTATTTTACTATATTTGCTTTTTTGGGATTCTTTTTAGTGCGTGTAGTATTATTTAAAAGAAACTTAGGTTAGAATTCATTCAATTTAACTTTAATTTTAGTTTCAATTTTAAAATTACAAACTTTAAACTTTTGAAATATTTTCATTGTTATTATATTAGACTATATTACTTTATAACAGAAGGAATATTACTCATAGTAAGTAAAATTATTTTTCAATATCCAAGTATATGTAAATTACAATTTTAAACCTTTATATTTTAAAATATTATTTTTTAGTAATATTAATGGAACTTACTAAAAATTAGCAAGTCATTTCTCAGATTTAGTAAACTTTATTTATTACTTAATTTATTTATTTATTTTAAATATATGTAACCTAAGTAGTAAAGTTTCATATGTATGTACCAAGAACAGGTTAAATTCATTTTATTTAACTACAATTTTAATTACAATTTTAAAATTACCACATTAAAATTTTAAAATATTTTCATGGTTAGTTTTAATTGACTATATTACTTTATAACAGAAGGATAATTTCATAGTAAGTATAATTATTTTCCATAACAAAGTATATGTAAATTACAATTTTTAAACTATTATATTTAAATATTTAAGTAATATAAATGGCACAGACTACAAAACTATCTAAGTCATTTCTCAGATTTAGTAAACTTTATGTATTAATTAATTAAATTATTTATTTTAAATATATGTAACCTGAGTAATAAAGTTTCATATGTATGTACAAAGAACAATGGGTCATACATTACCTTACATCATCTAGCTTTAGTTATAATTTCATTTTTCAGGAGGTGTTTTATCGGATTCATTCAAGTGTTTGTAGTACATTTATTATAGAGGTGTTTGGGATTAGGATACATTTTATTTAACTACAATTTTTAAACGGTGTTTATGTTTTAATACGTTTTAACCACAATTTTAAATAAAAGTTTAAAAACATTTTTCCTGCCATTCCAATAGACTTTTTTTTTTTTTTTTTTTTTTTTTTTTTTTATATATTATTTAAGGAAAATTTTTGATAATGACGGCATATAATAGCTATTTCATTTCTCTGATTCAGTAAATTTTATTTTTTTATAAACTTAGTAATATATATATTTTCTTGTATACATAGAGGACATAATATCTACAAATTCTAGCTCTTCTTATTAACTTCCATTTTACTGTAGGTGTTTTATTTGATTCTTTTATATGCCAGAAATATTTTGAGAGAGATGTTTGATTTTTATATTTATTTATTCTAAATGAAGTTTGATGTTGACAATCTTTTTTTTTGAATTCATATAGTGCAACCTATATATATTTTTATGTTATCAGGATTTTCAATCGAAGAGATATTGCATTGGTATACTAATGATTCAGTGCAACATTTATTTTGTAGTGGGCAATTTTGAGGGTTTATACAATTACATAATTTTTGTTTATTTTCATCAGTTTTTATCTTAATTTTTCTATTGTCTAAATTTTTTTTTTTGGTATAAGTGTTTATTTAAGATATTAGCATTATGGTTCTTAATGATTTTTTTCTAAGTTCTTTGTACAGCTATAACTTAATTTTAGTGTGTTTTTTTATTGAAAATAGTACTTAGTTTATTTTCACTAGGGAAATGCTTGACTAAATGTGAGGAATTTATGTCCTAATCTGTTCTATAGTAAAATAAAATTAATATGAAATACTAACTAAAGATGCGACCCTGTCCTCAGTACTTACATGTGAAATATTATAATATAGGTTTATATATAAAAAAAAAGTTTACTGAATCAGTTTGAAATTAAGGCTCCATTTCTGCTCATAAGATATAAAAAAAAAAAAAAAAAAAAAAAAAATAACCTATATACATATAAACTTAATGTTAAAATAATCCTACATAATATAATGGATTCTAATACATTTAACTGTTCTTAAAAAGAATATAGTAAAATAAAATTAAAAAGGAAAATATTTCAAATCGTAGTTAAATAAAAGTATTGGAAAAAAATCTTTATTTTTAAAAGATGACGTTGAAAATTTTTTACCGTTAACAATTTTTTTTTTTTTTTTTTTTTTTTTAAATTCAGACGACATCCATTCAACCGACGTCAGGTTTCAGTGTAAAATACATCCTTTCCAAAATTTTTAACTGATACAATGATACTGTTTTGGAAAATCTAGACACCCCGTGTTCAATTTGAGTAGAATATTCTGAAACCATGGAAACCCCACATGTTTTAAAAGTTATCAAAATTCGCTTGAAGATGAAATAGAACTAATGCTTTTAATTTTATTTGCAAAATAAAATTAGGGTTTTATTCTATTTTTAAAAACATTCTAACTATATAACCATATTTTTAAATCAATTAATATAATATTAATGCTATATATTTATTGAGCACTATTTTGTAAAAATAAAATATCTATAAGAACACCGGATTTTATATCTTAACAGTTCTTTTTTTATTTATATACATATATATATATATATATAATATATATATATATATATTGTTTTGTTGTAGAAAATAAATAATAACTTAATCTTAAAAGGGTACTCAATACAGAGTAGAACAAATATTATTCATTTAAAAATTATAACATAAATATGTTATAAAATCACTGCAAAAATAGCCATTTTGTTTCAACACTTCTGGTGTCTTATTAAGTGATGGTGTTGAATGTAGAATAAAGAGTAAAACCCTTTGTAAAATCTACCCTTCATCTGGTGCTTGAATATCCAGATCCGGATGAGGAGGGAAGAGTTAAAAATTCAAATTTTAAAATAACTGAAAAAAAATTAGTGATTTTAAAAGTTTTTAATTGTTAATGAGTTTATAGTAATACAAATCTCTGTGAATTTAAAAAATTGTTTTGTTTTAAATTCAATTTAAAATATATCCCAAACTTTTTCAATTAAGGAAATCAATTTTATTTCTTCAAAATGCCAAGAAATCAGCGTTAAAGTGAGAGTTGTTTTTTTTTTTTTCTTTTGAAGTTCCGCAGAGTTTGTAATTTGACGAAATCAATTTTCGGCCTGAATTGGAAATTCGGTCCAAGTCGGTCTTTTGGCTGGAATCGAACTTTCGCCCGAATCACGGTTAAAGTCAGGTTTTGAAGTTCCATTAAGTGAATTCAGGGATTCAAAGTTATTCCTAGAAAATTAGGAAAAATTAAACATTGCTGTTTTCTAAACTGGACTCAGTGATCCCTTTAGGTTTGGACCTGAATCCCAATTAACAGAAGCAAGCTGAAAAGTCCGCATGAAGCGAGGCTTTTAAGGTAGAATATAATAAAATTGCATTATTTTTTTGATTCAGCCTCGTATGTTCGAATTAAAAAAAAAAGTTTTATACTATGAACTCCTTCCTATTAACTAAATTGATTTGAATAAATCTCCTCATCGGGACGGATATAGGAAAATGACTTTCTATTATTCACACCATACAGTAAATTTAAACATTTTCCTTAAAATGTTTACATTTCCAAATTTGACTGATTTTACTCACCTTTGACCCCGCAGTGTGGCGTATCTCCAGGTAATTTCAATGCGGAGCGCTTGTAGACAATATGAGGATATCCTTCACGCTCTACGTTATTCGTATGATTCCACAGGGGTTCTACAAAATAATCTTCGTCTGCCGTGATGAAGACACCTTGCTGGAAAAGGAAAAAACAAGATTGTAAAGGCGGGCTTAACAATAAACGGAAGAAAGAAATCGGCAAATAAATTCTGTGCCTTTGTTTGGACACGCCTTAGTTATCTCCCAGGTCTATCCGGAAAATATGGCGATCTATATCAGAAAAGAATAGCTAATTCTCTATCCGCCACACACTGTCTATATGTGACTTTGGATGCGCTTATGCAATATATATGCCTATATCTGTGTTGTGCCTGAGTGTTTTACATGTGCTTGTGCCATTTCATGTACACGCAAGCACACGCACACATGCACATCATATGATTAAGTTTAAAATAAGAGACTAGAATAACACTTTTAGTCTGGACAACGTCTGATCTGGGCTGATCAATAAAATTTCATTGAATTTTTCAGAAATTATTCGGTAACAAATTGTTTTAATTTTTTTTTTTTAAATACTGTAAAAATACTTTTAAGTATGTTGTAATGTATGGCAAGAGAGTGTTGAGGTTGGGGGAAACACCTAACAGATTGCTCTCCCAGCAACTAAAAGGCAGAATGAGGAAAAAGACTGGATGTATCAAAAATAACACTACAGCAGCTTTAGGAACAAGATGCCCACGGGACCGACTTCACAAGACACCGTGTTTTCCCGTTGCTTTTATTAACAGGTGGCGTTTTACAAAGCTCCGGATCTTGACCAGTTGCAGAGAGGCCCGTATCTAGACATGCCAAGCTGCCCCGCCGTTGCTGCTAACGGGAAAAGCCCGGGTGTAGTTGATGTTGAGAAATATTGTCTTCACAAGATCCGCAGTGTGAATGAAACTGAATCGTGTAGGTTGGGGGGAGCTAATTTCCCTTTCTGTTAGTAACACTTGTGTCAAAAGAAAAAAGTATAAGTCGAAATGTGCGACCATTTAAAGTCATTTTTATGACTCCATCTATATTTAAAAGGAATCTATATTTATTTTTATCATGTCACTTCGAGCAAGGCAATGAAGCCACTAAGACACAAGGAGTTGCTGAGCGTGAAAAATGAAAAAAAGTAAAATATTATTAAGGAGAGACATCAATAAAATAAAATAAAATAAAAACAGGAATCATATAGACGGAAGATAACGATTGACATTGCATTGAACTTTTTGAAGATCAAATTTGACTGGAATGCAAGATGCCGGAAAAGAGTTTTACAAGTGCGCGATAAGAAACTGTTAGCATAGAATTTAACGTAAAATCTAATCAATTCAACTGTAAAATGATGATACCTAACTTCTAATCTAGTACTACGCTTAAATTCGTGTGGTGTAAGTACTACAGAGAAAAGTTCATCACAAAAATTACCATGAATCTTTTATAGAAAAGACACAGGGAAGCTACATCATGGCGGTGGGAATGTGACTGAAGCCGATATGCCAGGTCAGGACTTATAACAAATGAATCATAATAAATATAATTATTTTCAAATAAATAGATAATTTTGTCAGTGAAGGGACAAGTCCCGATGTCATATTTTTTAATAAGACCAGATAACGTTGTAACGATGGCCCTTAATGTTAAAAAGAAAAAAAATTCAAGTGACAAAACAAGTAAAAGGGTTTTTATTTTGCGTGATTTACAAGGTTTTCTCCTTCTAGGGATATCAGTCATAGGAAACTGTAAGTTCTTTCGGGGTACATCTTACACAGAGAAAATCAACACGCATATGGACTCGACACCTTCCAAAAGCTAAACAAAGTATTAAGAAGCAGGAAAATTTCCTTATAAATAAAGAAAAGAGTACTGAACTGTTATGTAATATCAGCCTTCCTATATAGCTGTCGAATAAGGGACTTGAAGCAACAGAAATTTGTTTCAACAAAAGGCTGCCAAGAATACAACAGACCAATCATGGAAGCAACGACAAAGTTTTAGAGAAAATGGAAACAAAAAACACGATTATACTTAACATCAGGAAGTGATAGTTGAAATTTCTAGGTCACATGATGAGGAAAGAGGACTTGGAAAACCTGATAATCACAGGACAAATTAAAGGCAAGAGGGACAGCGGAAAACAAAGCATAACCCTTGCCTAGCGAGCTTGATTAAATAGATGACGGAGCAATGTTTAGGAGAGATAACAAAAAGACAAAAAATATTAAGAGGTCCAAAGGAGAAGAAATTGTGGAGAGCCATTATCGCCAACGTTCTGAAGGGACCCGGCACATAGAAAAAAGGAATACCTAAAGTAAAATCCGGTATTAATTATTAAAATTAATAATTAAAATTAAAATTTAGCGTGTTAGTAAAATCTCAATTTAAATCTAAAATCTGGTGTGACTATAAGCTGTGCTTTTTCTGTGCTTTTGTGGATTTTCATGGCAGTTGTTCTGATGAAGCTTCTTTGGTACTTTAACTTCATAAATTTAAGCATGGTACTAGATTGGCAGTTAGGTCTCATCATTTTACTGTTGACATTGTAAGTTCTATTCTCATAGTTTGCTCTCACTCTCTCTCTCTCTCTCTCTCTCTCTCTCACACACACACACACACACACACACTTCTCGCCTGTGGAAATCTCTTCCAGCTTCTTGCTTCCCTTTCAACTAAAATCTTCAAAAATTAAAATGCAACGTTAATCTTCTTCTGTCTCCTTGAATCCTATTCTTTTTATTGCCATTTCAACTCATTAATGTTTTCTCAGTTTCTTTCAATCTTGGTAAAGCCCTTGCACCTTTGTGGCTTTAACTCCTAGCCAGGAGTGATACGATTTAAAAAAACAAAAAACAAAACACTGGCACATGTTTACGAATGCGTATATATATATATATATATATATATATATATATATATATATATATATATATATATACAAAGCTGGAATATCACGACGGAGAAGGAAGGAAATTGCGGCGTACATCTGCAACGCTGAGACTGTGTTCATTTTAGCATGCCATATTTTTCAAGAACAGAAATTTAACTATTTGAGAAGTGTTATGACGGACAGCAGAAAATGTGACGCATAAATCTAGAGGCGCATTTGAATTGCGAAAGATGACCTCAAAAAGATGACCTCAAAAAGATGACCTCAAAAAGATGACATCAAAAAGATGACCTCGAAAAGATGACATCAAAAAGATGAACTCAAAAAGCTATATTACGAATAAGGACAATTTCATTACAAACAAAGAAAAGAATGCTGAACCGCTATGTAATATTAGGATTCCTATATGCCAGTGAATGCTAGACAATTTGAAAAGGAGAGACTTCAAGCAACAAAAAATTCTGAAACTTCCAAGGACGGAACGTGTGAGCAACAAGAAAAATTCTAAAGAAAATGGAAACAAAAAAGACTTAGAATCAGAAAAAAGACAGTTGACATTTCTGAGACATACACCCTTGTGTAAATTAATTGAAACAACCGCTTTAGTTTCCTTTCCAGTCAATTTTAGACCCACTGGAGTGACAGGGTATAATTGATTTCTATGTTTTCTTGAGATTAGCTCATTTGCAGTGGTGTGCAGTAATATGAATCTATTTTAGGGGTGTATGATGAAATTTGTTTGGCCTTGAAAAATATTGCGTCATCCGTGATTGCATCAGATTTTTATCACATCTAGGCACTACTGTCTCGACTGTTGATTAGATGTCCTACGGCCATTGTCTGTGATGGACGTTACTCCAAGGAGCGTACGAAAATTGTAACGCTGTACAAACATTCTGACAAGCCTTACCAGTGAGCAAATCAAATCTTAGTTAAAAATGATACGCCAATTGTCTTCAATTAAAAATGTTACACTCATTATCTTCAATTATATATATTACGCCAGTTCTCTTCAGTTGAAAATGTTACACTAATTTCTATTCACTTGTCAATCTTACATTAATTTTCTTCAGTTCTAGATATTACGGCAATTCTCCTCATTTAAAAAAGTTACGCCAATTCTCTTTAATTAAAAATGTACACCAATTCATTTTCGTTAAAAATATTACACGAATATTCTTCGATTAAAAATAATACTTCAATTATATTCAGTTAAAAACATTACGCAATTCTCGTCAGTTAAAAATGTTACGCTAGTTCTGTTCAATTAAAAATGTTTCAATGATTCTCTTCCATTAAGAATGTTACGCCAAGTCTCTTCATTTAAATATGTTACGCTAATTCTCTTCAGTTAAAATGTTAAAAGAGCATTTTTTAACTGAAGAGAATTAGCGTAAAGAGAATTGGCACAACATTTTAATTGAATAAAATTCGCGTAACATTTTAATTGGCGACAAATGGTGTAACATTTTAATTGGAGATAATTGGCGTAACATTTTTAACTGATAGAGAATTAACATAAAATATTTAACTGAAAAGAATTGCCATAACATAATTATTTGAAGAGAATCAGCGTATCATTTTTAACTGGAGAGAAGTAGCGTAATATTTTCCAGAAAAGAAAAATTGTCGCAACATTTATAAGAGAAGAGTATTGTCGTAACATTCTTAACTGATGAGAATTTGAGTAACGTTTGTATTTAAAGAAAATTGACGCAGAGAGAATGGGTATACATTTTTCCTCGCTAATTCTCTTCAGATAAATACACCAATTCTTTTCAATTAAACTGTTACTCAGTTTAAAATATTACGCCATTTCTCTTCAATAAAAATATAACCCTAATGCTCTTTAGTTAAAAATGATACACCATTTCTCTTCCGCTAAAAAGTTATACGAATTCTCTTCGATTAAAAATGTTATGCCAATTCTCTTCAAATAAAAATGTTACGCCAATTCTCTTCTGTTAAAACCTTTACGCGAATTCTCTTCAGTTAAAAAATATTACACCACTTCTCTTCAGTTAATGATGTTACGCCAATCCCTTCCTGTTAGAAATATTAGGCTGTCTTCAATTGAAAATATTGCGCCTAATCTCTTAATTTATTAATGTTACGCCAATTCTCTTCAATTAAAAATGCTACATTAATTCTTTTCAGTTTAAAATATTACGCCACTTCTCTCAATTAGAATATTAGGCCAATTCCCTACAGTTAATTTTACGCCTATTCTATTATGTTAAAAATATTACGGCAGTTCTCTTTAATTAACGATGTTACGCCAATTCTATTCAGTTAAAATCTTACTCCAATTAACTTCCATTATGAATGATGTGCTAATTCTCTTCGATTAAAAATATTGTCAGTTCTCTTCAGTTAAATACGGATAGTCATTTCACTTCAGTTTAAAATATTACGCCAATTGTCTACACTTAAAAATATTACGCCAATACTCTTCAGTTAAAATTATCACGCAAATTCTCTTCAATTAAAAATATTACTCTCTTTAGTTATATATATATTTCACTAATTCTCTTCAGTTAGAAATATTTCTCTTGTCCACTTCCGTTACAATTATTACGCCACTTCTATTCTGTGAAAAATATTATGACAATTTTCTTTAGTTAAAATATTACGCCAATTCTCTACAGTTAAATATGTTCCGTCAATTTTCTTCAATTAAAATGTAACGCTAATTTTCTTTAGTTAAATATGTTGTGTTAATTCTCTTTAGTTCAAAATATTACTAATTTTTTTACCCGAATACTCTTCTGTTAAAATATTTCACTAATTCCTTTACTTAAAAATATCACGACAATTCTCTTCAGTTAAAAATGTTCCGCCAATTATCTCTTGTTAAAAATATTGCGGCAATTCTCTTCTGTTAATAATGTTGTGCCAATTCTCTTCAGTTAAAAATATCACGACAATTCACTTCTGCTAATAATGTTACGCCAATTGTCTTCAGTTAATAATGTCGTGCCAGTTCTCTTCAGTTAATAATGTCGTGCCACTTCTCTTCAGTTAAAATATTGCTCCAATTCTGTTCTGTTAATAATGTTACGCTAATTGTCTTCAGTTAAATTTTCTGTGCCAATTCTCTTCTGTTAAAACATTGCGCCAAATCTGTTCTGTTAATGTTGCGCCAATTGCATTCTGTTGAAAATGTTGCGACAATTCTCCTCTTCAATTAAAATTGTTACGCTATTTCTCTTCATTTAAAAATATTATACGAATTCTCTTCATTTATATATATATATATATATATATATATATATATATATATATATATATGAATTTGAATCAAATACAATTTAAATATGGATCGTAATCGGATAGAATGTTAAAATAACGAAGAAATTGAAAAAGTCTTTCAGTCTGACAGTCTTTTATTAATTCTTTATCAGTGAATCGTGTATGGAGAAAAAGAAAAAAATAAATTCTGGTATTTTTATTTTTGTGTTGTTTGATTTTCATTGGTTAATCAGGTTTCACGTACATTTGACTTGTTAAACAAACGTTAGTATAATTTCTGGCGCTCCGAATTCAAGGCGATTGAAAGGCCAGCTGCAAAAATCGCAAATATTGATTCATGTACGTAAGTGTACAATAATCCTACTTTGTCTATATGAGATTCAAATGATAATATATATTCGGAAGTGTGTGTGTGTGTGTGTGTGTGTGTGTGTGTGTGTGTGCGCGTGTGTGTGTGTGTGTGTGTGTGTGTGTGTGCGTGCGTGCGTGCGTGTGTGTGTGTGCGTGTATGTGGCGAGCTGACATTATGTATGGTGGTTTTTGTATGTTGATTTGAGAACATTTTTACGTACATACCTTTTATTCCAAGTAAAAATACGTTAGATTCTTTAAGAATGGATTCACTAAAGGTTGGTGATGTGATATGTTTTTGACGTGTGTTTGTAGTTGGTAGTATATTTATTAATAATTCTTCAAAGTACTTTCGACGTAAAAATTTACCTTCTTTTTGAATCAGAGTGGCATTTATAAAATCAAAGTTATCGCTAATTTTATTCTCGTATATTACGAGCGAGTTATATATATATATATATATATATATATATATATATATATAATGTAAAAAAGACAATAGGAAAATTGTATGTAGTTTTATCCGACGCGTTCCTTCCGCTGTGGACTCTTTTAAGGCAAAAGTAATTAATTTATTTGAACAAAGTATCTATAAACAAAAAAGTTAAATGTTGTTAGTTACTACAAGCATTTAGTACTAACAACATATTGTTTTTGTGCTCATAGATACTTTGTTCAAATTTCAATGAATCATTCCTACAAAAAGTAAATTAGTAAAGTTAAATTTTTAAAAATTCAGTCTTAGTGTTTCGACTGCACGCTCTAAAATATTGTATCCGTTATCAAAAACACATTTCAAAAAACATATTTCGATTTTCATTATATTTTTCGTCTGGGATGCTAGCTAGATTTTACCAAAAACAAAATAATTTCCATGCCTGGAGATGACTGAATGTAGAGTCGAAAGTACTTACGTATTTAAGGAAGACCTAATACAGTTTATAATTAAAAAAAAAAACAAGGATCATAACATTCATCGAGTGATTAGTAGCTTAATGCGTCTTTAAAATTTTGGTAGCGAAGGGGTTTCGCCATTTTATATCATTTACTTTACTAATTTACTTTTTGCATGAATGATTCATTGTAATACAAATTAAACACCACCACATATTTGATTAAATTAGTTTTTGCTTTCCAGATATGTATTCGTACACGCGTGTATACATACTTGATATTTCTAGTTCTGTCAAGAGAGAATTCATTCCACGTGTATATATCAAATAATAAACTTACCATAAGTATAAGTGAACATTTAAAAAAAATAAAAAATGCAAATAAAACTATTCCTAAGTTTCTAAAGCAAAAAAAACTTAGCAATTGCACTCAGCTTGAGAAATCTTTTTTCAAAGGATTCTTTACAGCGTGTGTACCAAATACGAAAAACTGATTGTGAATTTAGGAATGGTGTTATTTAGTGTGCGTTTTTTTTTTCATAGATACTTTTAACAACCAGACTGTGTCAGGCTGGCGTCATATCCCTTACCACTCCAGGGCAAAATTCTAAGTATAGGCACACAGCCTTGGGATGGGGTCCCCCCACTCCAATAGCGCTCTTAAATTGACACGGAACCGTTGCCATTCTCACAAACCCGCTGTGTTTGTACAAGCCATTACCCTCGAAGAAGCTGCCCTAAATTCTTTTACTCCCCCAGCTTGCAGCCCCACTATCGTTTTGCTGGGATATTAAGGAGCTGTAACTGTGTTAGTTGCGAGGTCTTTATTTCAGGCATATATATATATATATATATATATATATATATATATATATATAAAGGCTCAAACACTAATAATCCATGGTTATAATTTATTACATTAGAATCGTAATGACGATCCAAATCATCAGATCTACAAATTCAAAAAGCTTTTCGAATTTGTAGGTCTGACGAATTGAATCGTGATTACGATTCCAATGTAATAAATTATAACCATGGAATATTAGTGTTTGAGTCTTTATATTATATTCTTACGCTGTCCTGGACATTGAGTTCTACCTGTATTCTATCCTCTTGGGAATTTATATATATATATATATATATATATATATATGTGTGTGTGTGTGTGTGTGTGTGTGTGTGTGTATATATATATATATATATATATATATATATATAATAATTTTGGCCCACGAGCAAGGCAATAAAGCCACTAATATGCAAGGGGTTACTGAGTGTGAGAGAATATGAGACAAAAATATTATATATCAGGAGCGGGAGAACAAATATCTGGAATTAAGAAGACACAAGATAACAATTGATATTGCATTTAAAAGATCAAAATTGCTTGGAGAGCAAGAAGCTGAAAGAAAGGTTTGCAATCTACCAGTGCGAGAAAAGAAACTGTTAGCGTAGAATCTATAGTTAACTCTAGCCATTTTGACTGTAAAATGATGAGACCTTGCCAATAATCTATGCTTAAATTTATAACGTTTAGGCGGCACAAAGGAAAGTTCATCAGAATCATTACCAGGAATGTATTTATAGAAAAGGCACAGGGAAGCTAAGAAGCTGAGAATGTGACTGAAACCGATATCCCAGGTCAGGACCAATAACATTGCAGATTCTTCTTTGAGTTTTATCTAGGATTTTCTAAATATATATATATTACTACATCTGATATATTATATAAATATAATATATCAGATGTATCAACAATATTCAAAGCTAGAACTTATAAAGGAATGGCTAGACAGGACTTAATATAAATAGACTCCCACACATTCGGGTGAAAATCCGAGTAAGCTTATCTCAGTACAAAGAGAATTTATTGAGTATGCGGCCGGGCACTTTGGTGTTTCTTTAATAAATGTTCTGCTATCTGTGGACCAGCTGTGTTAATGTAGGTGTGTTGTGTTGCCAACATTGCCTTTCCGAATATTGGCTAGTATATGTTGATTAATCCTTGCCTTCAACCTTAGACACGTTCTACCCATATAGTCAGCATCGCACAGATATTTAGATAGATAGATTATCGAAACGATATGCGAAGTAGAAAATGCTTTCAGGTCGATCTGAATATTAGTCGGGCAGTAAAGTTCATACGTGGATGAGCAGAACAATCACAGTTTTTCGTACCCACAAAAATCTACCTCGCAATAAACAATAAGCATCAAAGGCTAATTATACTTAAGCTTAACGAGCACTCTTGCTCACAGAGGGATGGCTAGAAAGACTTAATATAATTTGACTATAAACCTTAAGATCTTAAATCAGAGTGAGCCTTCTACAATACGGTACGCATAGTTTGGTTGTCAGACCAGGTACATTGATGGTTTCGTTTTTAATAAATATTCAGCTATTGTCAAACCAGTTGTATTCACACACCTATGTAAATTGTCTACCTTAGCTGGTATATGTTTATTGGTCATTGCTTCCAGCCTCTAACCCATTCTACTCACACCCTTGTGCAAATTAATTGAAACAAAACGAATAATTCCGTTATTATTTTCTTTTTTCCGTATTTTTCCAATGAAACATGACCCAGTGCACATGTTAATAGTTCGTATGTCCATTCCAGGAAGTCGTTCCTTGCAGACTGACCACAGATTTTCGATTGGATTTAAATCAAGAGAGTTTCCGGGCCAGTCTATAGTACTTTGGTTTGCTCATTGGTAAGCCTTGCCAATGTGTTCGTGCAGCGTTACAATCTTTGTACGCCTCCTTGGAGTAATGTCCATTGCAGACAATGGCCGTAGGACAACTAAAAGATAGTCGAGACGGGCGTGATAAAAATCTGATGCAATCTCGGATGACGCAATATTTTTCAAGGCCAAACAAATTTCATCATGCATCCTGAAAATAAATTCATATTACTGCACACCACTGCAAATGACCTAATCTGAGGAAAAAATAGAAATCGATTACACCCTGTCACTCCAATGGGTCTAAAACTGACCGTATGTTGAAAGAAAAGAAAGTAAAATTGTTTCAATTAATTTCTACAAGGGTGTATGCAGTCAGTATTACCCTGAAATTTTAAAAAATAAATTACATAAGTGATATAGTAAGGATTTAGAACATCTTTTTGGATCAATCGTAACATTGGTTGAAGGGTAAAGTTAATGTGTGAATTGGCAGACAGATAATAATTTTTCACACGCAAAGGAAATCTACCAAGGAAACCTGGGACTCATATAACCAATTCAAGTTATACGTGGATTGACCATAGATTTTCTGGGAGTCTATCAACTTAGGATTTGAAATTGTAATACTTTTTTCTTGAATATAGCTTCCAAAATATCTAACGGGTACCGATTTTGATTCAGAAATTTCAGAAATTCAATTTCTGGATTTAATTCTTTTTTAATCAAATTGCCACTTAAATTTAATCATAAATTTAGGTATCATTTATAATACTTTATAATCTTTATCTTAGTTGTTTTAATAAATTTTATTTCACTTCATTATTCCTCAGGTGAACATAAACTCCCGTGAACTCTAAAGCCCAATAAGACAATGGTGACATAATAAAAATAATAATATAATATAATAATATAATATAATAATAAAACAATGGTGACATAATAAATATAATAATGTAATATAATAATATAATATAATAAGACAATGGTAACATAATAAATATAATAATATTATATTATAAAATAATATAATAATAAAATATAATAATAAGACAGTGGTGACATAATAAATATAATAATATAATATAATAATAAGAAAATGGTGACTTAATGAATATATAAATCACTAAGAGAGTAGATAGATTAACAGTTTCATTTAATATTCTTAATTTTTCACAGCATTTCTCAGTTCATCAACAGAATGTATAGTTCAGTGTCATTGAACAGGCAAGCAATGAATAAGTGAGCCTGCCTTCCCCAGTTTCATCTCCCACCCGTAGGTTGCCGGAAGAGAGCTATACAGAAGTGCATTAGAGACATGGTCCTCTCCTATTTATATTGAGAGCCATTCTCAACATTTGTGTGTAAGTTCTGTCAAGTAGCGAGTCCACATGTTGAGGGTAGATATACTGCAACCACAGAGCAGTACAGACTCTCTACTCTAGCTAGGAACAATCGCATCTTGATGGATGTATCGAGGTTGATCTTCCAAATCTAGTGAGCTTATGACAATCTTTCAATGCTTAATTATAGAAATTACAAGATTGCGACATTGAATCTCTTTATATCACTATAACATTCATACGTTTAGAAGAGCAACATCGAAACCGGTGACAGTCCCTTACGCCCTGTTTCACAGTTTCGTCAAAAGTCACACTGAAATGTAATGGAAAATGCCCCCCTTCCCTGGCCCAGTGATTCGCATCAGGGTGGCAGTATATGTTCAGAGGCATTATCTTAATGATAATGGTAATATTAGTCGTTTAGAATCATTTGGCATTCATTAATCGGACATCTAGTGCTATTGGAGTTGCGATGTTCTTCACTCCCTGACCATCGGCCTGAAATCAAAGTGTAGTTTCATTTCTCTTCATCTCTCGTGGTAATATCGACCATTTCCTTCAAAAGAAATCTTCGTCATTCATTAACTGATCAGCCAGTTCTTATGCTTTATTTCACTCTCTGGTTATCGAGTTGGGATCAAAGTGTAGTAACAGCTTTCAGGCGGACTACACAGTGTCTCTGTCTTCGGACAGTGCACAACAAATGAATTTCATCCCTGGGGTAGCACCTCCCTCGTTGAACCAAAGAAAGAAGGTCGGTGGAATAACGACGCCAATGCGACGTTGCTTGAGGTAACCGGGCAATTTTTGGACTTGGTCTATGTGCACGCGCTTGCGCATCCCACTTTAAACCAGCCTTGTGCCACATCCCGTCACTGGAGGGGGGGGCTAAATACTAAATGTAATATTTGTCCTCATCATCTCTAATGATAATGGTAATATTAGATGTTTCCGTATAAGGAAATATTCAACAGTCAGTGTTAATTGGATTATGCTTTTCTTCACTCCCTACTCATCGGCCTGGGATTAAAGTGTAATATCTTTTCTACTCAGCTCTAATGCCGTTTCCTTATAAAGAAATATTTGGCATTCATTAACTGAGCAGCCAATGCTGCACGAGTTACGCTTTTCTTCCCTTTCTGGTCATCGGGTTAAGATCAAAGTGTAGTATCTGTTTTCTTCAGCAATGTACCTAATATTATCCGTTTCCTTATCAGGAAACATTCGACATACATTGACTGAGTCGCCAGTGCTACCCGAGTTACATTTTTCTTCACTCCCTATCTATCGAGTTCAGATAAAAGTGTTGTACCGGTTGAGTATCCTTTATCCAAAATAAAAAAAATGTCATGTGCTGACGTGACCTACCACAAATGGAAAATTTCAGAAGGCACTGGTTAGGTTCCTAGGTAATGTACAGCTGTTGTAAGTGACCTCATATGCCCTGGGTGGGGTTCCCTAGCCCAGCTATGTAGCCTACGTTGGCGCCAGTTTTTTGTTAGCGATCGTCATACCTTCGTTCGTGGATCGCTTACCAGATGTTTCGTGATCAATAAAGATACTATTGAAAATGTCAAAAAGTCCTACATTTATAGTTTTTTTGTTTTTTGTTTTTTTGTAAGTAGTGATCATTTATTGTTGTACACGTAGAAAAACTACAAAACATTTTTACGTGAAATCTTAATTTCACAGCTTAAATTTCGCGTAAGGATTACAAAACTAGCGTCATTACCTGTATCTCTATGTACAGAGAAATTTATTAAATTTTATATAAAACTACACTCAGCGTATATGTTATTTATATAAACTACATTCTTAGTATATGCAAAGTTGTGCTATGAAATGTAAAGGGATATCGTGTTTATGTTTGGGTTTCATTCCCAAGCTGCCCCAATTTATAGATGCTATATACAAATCGCTTGAGGATAAATGCATGAGAAAAATCCTTGTCATCTTTTTTTTCTTGGGAATATAAAACCAATGAGTATGTGCAAAAAAGGGTTGGAATTTTTATGGCATTCGGATCCCCCCACCTTTACAAAAGTCAATGGGATGATGATCATCATAGTGATATACAAATTAAATAATCTATATTCGCAAATCCGAAAAATCTGAAAGCCGAAACACTTCTAGTCCCAAGAATTTCGGATAAATGATTCTTAACTTGTATCAGTTACCCTTATTTTTAAAAAATAATCTTGGTATGCTGAAAACTTCCTTTAGTAATGAACCAATCAACTAACCAAAGTCAGTTAGTATAAAGTGGAAAACTGGAGTCCTTTTGGAATCTAAGTCAAGATTTTATGCATCTTCATCATAAAATGAAAATCTCAAAACCACTGACTGTCGTGATGCGTGAATGTTATATAAAATGGCGCGATAACTGTACTTCAAGTATACACTACCTCTCGTATTTCTGGCTGTAGAACATGAGTCAAGTGAGTAGGGAGGAGGCTCTAGAATTTTATATCTTAAGTGTCTCATTTTAATTTCTATGAAATGAGAAAACTCCTTGTCATCTTTTATTGGGAACATAAAACCAATGAGTTTGTGCGGAAAAGGGTTGAAAAATTTTGTGGGCCACCAGGAACTCATTCTCGCCAATGTCAAACGGAGCAAAATGGCGTCGTTTGGACACGTTACAAGGCACGACAGCCGGTGTAAGACCATCATGCAAGGTACCGTTCAAGGTGGAGGTAGGAGAGGACACCAACGTAAAAACTGGTTGGACAATGTCAAACAATGGGCAGGTATGACTGTACCAAAATTGCTCATGGCCGCCGTTGATAGACTGTTGTGGAGGAGGTTCAATATGGCTTCTGCATTCGGATCCGCTACTAACGATTACAAAAGTCAAGGGGATGATTATCATCATCATCATTATGATATACAAATTAAATAATCTATATTCGCAAATCCGAAAAATCTGAAAGCCGAAACACTTCTAGTCCCAAGAATTTCGGATAAATGATTCTTAACTTGTATCAGTTACCCTTATTTTTAAAAATAGTCTTGGTATGCTGAAAACTTCCTTTAGTAATGAACCAATCAACTAACCGAAGTCAGTTAGTATGAAGTGGAAAACTAGAGGCCTTTTGGAATCTAAGTCAAGATTTTATGCATCTTCATCATAAAATGAAAATCTCAAAACCATTGACTGTCGTGATGCGTGAATGTTATATAAAATGGCGCGATAACTGTACTTCAAGTATACACTACCTCTCGTATTTCTGGCTGTAGAACATGAGTCAAGTGAGTAGGGAGGAGGCTCTAGAATTTTATATCTTAAGTGTCTCATTTTAATTTCTATGAATAGAGAAACGTTCATCAGAATTAGTCTGTAACTCTTTCCCGGCGCAATAACTCTCATTCACTTGTAATGTATCTGAAGCCCTTAGAGCGATTCCTAATGTTGGGGTAATTACACCAAAAATATCATTTTGTATTGAAGCTTCTAAAAAATCTTTATAGTAGTGAGGGGAAGAGGAAGCTATGCCGTACACTCCAGTCAAATTTTCATAGCGTTGGTATGATTCTGGAAATGTATTTATTGCGAAATGACTTTGAATTTGTCATGTATTTTCAATGTTTCATAAATTTACAGAAAGATTATCATTGATCGACATTCCTTTCTATTAATTCTGTGGGTTTTAAGTCAAGAGTAAAGAAAAAGAAAAAATGGAGTTGTATTTTTATATACTACTATTCGGTGATGATTATATACCAAAGAAAGAACAAACGAAAGAAAAAAAACAGATGAAAAAAGAACAAATGAAAGAAAGAATAAAAGAAAGAACGAAAGAATGAATGAAAAACGGACGAAAGAAATAATGAAAGAAAGTACAAGCTAAACAGCGAACGAAAGAATGAACAAGGAACTAAAGAACAAATAAACGAACGAACGACAGAAAGAGAGAAAGAATAAAAGAACCAAAGAAAGAAAGAAAGAAAGAAAGAAAGAAACGAAAGGAAAAAATGAAGGAATGAAAAAAGAGAAAGAAAGACAGAACGAAAGAAAAAGAATTAAAGAAACGACCTAACCAGTGAACGAAATAACGACAAAAGGAATAAAAAAAGGAAGGAAAGAACGAACGAACGAACGAACGAAAAATAGAACGAAAGAACGACCGACAGAAAGAAAGAAAAAATGAAAGAACGAACGAATAAAAGAAAGAAAGAAAGAAAGAAAGAAAGAAAGAAAGAAAGAAAGAAAGAAAGAGAAAAAATGAGCTAGAGTGCGAACGAAAGAACAATAGAAAGAATGAAAAAGGAACGAACGAACGAACGGTAAAAAGGAAGAACGAAATCACGAAAGAATGATAGAACGAACTAACGAAATAAAGAAACAAATAAATAAAAGAATGAAAAAGAGAAAGAAAGAAAGAAAGAAAGAAAGAAAAAGGAAAGAACGAAAGAAATACAAGGAAAGAAAGAAGGAACGATACAAACAAGGTAAAGAGCGAACAAAAAAACGAAAGAAAGAAAGAAAGAAAGAAAGAAAGAAAGACCAGAAAAGAGACGCTCCACTCTCCGACCTCTACAATTTAATATGTGTTGCGTAAGTTATCAGGCTGGAAAATGAAATCGGTATGCTGGATTCAAGCTGCTTATAATTTGTATGAGTGCTCTTAATAAAAGTACCAATTCATCTCTTTTTCTATCACCAAAACTATGAAGGAAATAGCAAGAGAGACTAGACTCTCCTGCTTTGGTTGGTAACCGGTCAAGAGGGTAACTGCACCTCGTAAAACGTACTTGTTACTAAAATCCTAATAATATCAACTAGCATGATGTTGCGTTTCTATACCTTCACGGGCTGTCTACACTTAACCAATCAGCAATTAATCCAAGTAATTTGTATTTATAATTCAATATAACCTGAATTAAACGAAGACAGTTTTAAATTATGCAAGTTTTGATGGCGCAGATACCGATTAGCTCTGAGGAAAACCTTATAACTGAAGGAAATTTTAGAACAACAATAATAAAATTAATATCATGCTCGAATTAAAAAAAAAAAAAGCTTTACCACAACTCCGCCAAAGAGAACATAATTCAACTCTCGTTTTAAAAATAAATAAGTTACTTAGTAAGCGGTTCATAATTACTTTTCCGAAGCAAACGGTAGCCGAGCTGTTTTGACTTTTAAAAATCTTGAATTAGCTGAATTAAATGCCTGTCAGCATTTCTTTTCTTTTCATGCGCCGTGTCCCTTCAGGACGTAGGCGAACATGGCCCTCCACTTCCATCCTATACCTTGTAGCTCTCAGTAGATACTGTCCTTTTGCTACTTCACCGAGACCATGTTCTGTCATACACTTGCTTAAGCCCGCCAGGTATGTCACGCGTTGCCTTCCCTTGTCTCTCTTTCCCTCTATTCGACCTGTGAGTATCAGATTCTCCAAGCCCTCCTTTCTCATTACGTGTCCCAGAAATTTCAGTTGCCTCTACTTGATGTTAAGTATACGCCTCGTCCTTGTTTACATCCTCTCCAAAACCGCATCATTGCTTACACGCTTGGTCCATGATATCCTTAGCATCCTTCTGTAGACGCATACCTCCGTTGCCTCGAGTCTCTTCTTCATCTTTAAGGAGACCGCCTAGCATTCGTTGCCATAAAGGGCGACAGATGTCCCGTAGTAGCTCAGTACTCTTTTGTCTGTTACCAAAGAGTAATACTCTGCCTAGCTTTTGAAATGCGTTTTGGCCATCCCAATACGTCTTTGGATCTCAGCGTCGCACTTAAAGTCCTCTGTCAAAACACTGTAACTTATATTTTAACTTAAAACCCAACCAGCTCATCTTACATAAAATAATGGTTCACAGAGAGTTTCTTCTCAATTGTGAAACTTTAAGATCAAATGTCATAGATCAAATGTAACGACACATAATTATCCAGCCGATCCTTTCTAATAAACACTGAAACAAATCTCATCTCATAATTACCTCACAATTTGTGACGTTTCAAACATGAATATTTTGCCAAAGATTTCAGTATCAAAGACTTCTTATTTACATTATTCAGACTATTGTCCTCATCTTTGTCGCTTTATTTATCACAACGTTTCGGCCGTTGTACGCTCCGGCCTTCTTCAGGTGGCTGGAATGTCGAACTGAACCCTTTATTTCGCTCACCGGGGTAGACTGTTCTAGTTCCACGTGCCATGTTTTAATGGATGTCAGTTATCAGTTATCTCCTCTTAATTTCCCTCTGAAAGTTCTCCACTGCCTTAACCGGGTATTGAACTCACACTCTTTGAGTCCTGTCACTGGATCTAACCAACGCGCGTGGCACGTGGAACTAGAACAGTCTACCCCGGTGAGCGAAATAAAGGGTTCAGTTTGACATTCCAACCTCCTGAAGAAGGCCGGAGCGTACAACGGCCGAAACGTTGTGATAAATATGGCGACAAAGATGAGAACAATAGTCCGAATAATGTAAATAATGTACATAATACCTCATCTCAGAAATATAGACAGATACTGAAAGGCCCAAATGTTGTAATAAATATGGCGACAAAGATGAGGACAATAGTCCGAATAATGTAAATAATGTACGTAATACCTCATCTCAGAAATATAGACAGACTCCAAAGATTTCTTGCTTTGCTGCAAGCTTTTCTGGGAATTTTCGGATGTCCATGCTTAACTTTATGCGTGTTATTTTGGAGTTAATTTGCCAGTGTTTAGTTGTTCCACCAATAACTAATACGTTCCACTAATACGTTACATCATAGAGTAACCTAAATAAAATATCTTTCTAGTACCAGTCTTAATTAGGTCACCCATTAATCACACAGTAATTTTAACATCATTGTTCTAAAACCTAATATAAAGAAGAGACTAAATCATTTATATTTAAAATTATGGTATATTTTCTTCTAATGGTATGAATCTATTTCTCCCCCAGCTATGGGTTAATTAGTAAGAAACCATTATTATCTCACAAAAAAAAGATTCTTAGAATCTATATTTTCTGGCTTTAAGTAATCTGCAAGGGGGTGATAATCCGTAAAAAAACGAATCAATCATTTAATTGTGTTTTTCTTTTTGTCCGGTTTAATTATGTATGCTTTTCTTACCTTAATTAAATTTTATAGGGATAATAGTAAAAGGTACCTGTAGAGCGTGGAATGGAGACACGGTGGAGTAATGGATGACGGTTCAGATTGAGGAATCGAAATCCATTACATTCACTTAGGTGCTAATACCCTTGGGAAAGTTATGAATCCTCTTCTCCTCCCAGCTATGTGTAAATAGCAGACCGGGTTCTATAGCCTTGGATGGCAACTCGTTTACCGCAGATAGAAATGGCCACCTACTGCGGGAAAAATATCTACCTCGTCAGTCATGTATCAAAAGATACATGATCGCCTAAGCGTTTATCACGCATGGCACATAACTGATTGACTGACTTTCCAGTTAAATCCATTACATTCACTTAGGTGCTAATACCCTTGGGAAAGGTATGAATCCTCCTCTTCTCCCCCCACCCACCACAGCTATGGGTAAATAGCAGGACAGACTGAGTTCTGTGCCTTGTATGGCATCTGGTCTACCGCAGAAAGAAATGGCAACCTTCTGTGGGAAAAATATCTGCCTCGTCTGCCATGTATCGAAAGATACATGATCGCCTAAACGTGTTTCACGCATGGCACATAATAAAATTTTCAGATCTGATTAAAAATCGATATAAAATCGAAGAAATGAATAATTAAAAGTTAAAAGTGATTTTCAGTTCATATACTTACCAGACCATGACAACTGCTTAAAGCAGTTTCTGATTTATACGGTTCACTGCTATAGCCGATAAAATGGCAACGATGCATATTGTAGTGACGCTTTTTCACGCCGTTGCTATCCCAGTATTCAACCACAAAATTTCTGGACACTAACTTCCGGTTTAAGGTGAGATTGAACTTGAAGTCATGGCCGTACGCGGACAGTTTGTAAAATACACGATCCTGCCAGACACTATGGGGCTGGAAATCGGCTGATCCGGTTCTGTGATAAACATAGCGCTTCTTTCGGTGGGTCGTCTGCGGTGCGCGTTCTTCCTCTTCGTCCGGTGCCTCTAACTTATAGCTCAGGAACTCGCCCTTCCGGTTAACCAATGTTGGAATGACCAGCTCGTAATGGGACAGCTGACCAATGAGTTGCTCTGAAATTAGAACAGAGAAAATATTTATTTACTAACAAGTTGTCATTAAGTAAGTTTGGCACAAGGCTAAAAATATGGGGATCCATTTGAAAAACGAACTCACTACCCAGTATTAATGGTCGACCAAACTACCTCGTTAATCATTACCTCTCCCCAGCACGCCCTTATGAATCACTAAGACGAGTTTAATTTGACAAATATCGGTCACCGAGTGAGGAACGAACTCATTACCCAGTATCAATGGTCAAACAAACTACCTCGTTAATCATTACCTCACGCCAGTAAGTCCTTATTAATCACTAATATCATTTTAGTTTGACACAAGGCCACAAATATTTGGCGCCAACTGCAGAACGAACTCATTACTTTGTATTAATGGCCAGCTAAACTGTCTTGTTTATCATTATAAATGGTTATACGAGTAGACCAAGCCACCAAATAAACTACTGTAAATATTTATAATAAAAATAGATCTTGTGGGTTACCCCACTTGACTTTACTAAAAAAAAGTCTATAGGGGACGCTCCTTTTGCCTATAAATAGAAAATGATATTCTTATTTATTCTTTATCTTCTTCTTACAAGATGTAGCCGCACGTGGAAAAAAAAGGCGTCCCCCACTGGGTCAAGTTCACTTTCAGTTACTTTTTTCTCAGACTTCTATGCAAACTTCATACACAAAAACACACATTCTCTTTAAATGTTTTATATCTAATTAGTCTTTAAAAGTTTTCTTCTTTTGTTTTCATTGTATACTTTTGTTAATATATATATATTGTCGTTTGTTTTATATAACGTGTTATGTTTCATTTATTACTCGGAATCCGCAATAATTGTTACGGAAAAATATACCCGGAGACACTTGTTTTCTACATCAACATGTTATGATCCAGAATGATGGTGAAATTTCATCATTCTAAAAACAACCTTTCAATTAGTGATGATTCATAATAAAGATATTTCATCATCCTGGAAATAAATATTTCATCATTCTAAAAATCTGAAACTTCATCATTATAAAATAACCTTTCCACCACGAGCAGTGGTAGCAGCAGTAGTAAAAAGATACAACACCAACGCTCCGTAAAATCGACAGTTGACGGTTTCAAATGCTACCCTTAACCACGAAATTCTTGGAACAAGTAAAAACAAGCAAGCCCAAACTTTTAAAGACACAAAAGAGGCAATAACACTGAGAACATTTTAAAACAATATCAATATTGTAATATCAATATTGTAATTAACACAACTCAAATTCAATTCCGTTACAAACACAACTAGCATTCCCGCAACATAATGGTTACATATGTGATATTTTCTACTGTATACAAAAATACACAAAACTATATAAACAAAGTCGACTATGCATCGTTTAGATGCTTTTCAAAATGAGAACCAGTGAAGAAAAATCTTAATCTACTTCTCTATCTATCTTATCACGCACGTGGACATGAAAAAATCAACAAAAATAACTTCTTACAAATTTGGGATTAAACCCGATGTAAAGAGTAAAATCGCAAATTTCAAAACACTAAAACCAAACCTCTACAAGACATAGCAACTATCGAGACAAGATGTTTTCCAAGTCAACAAATATTTTTTCAACATGTACGAACCAAAAATGCTTAATAACCATTATAATTACTACTACGGTTCCAGGCGAGCAACACTCATTTCATTTCTACTGTCTTTGCTTAACCCTTTCTTTCTCTTAGGCACAATTACACCTGACTTCTACTTCCACCTCCAGACATCGTAAAAAATTTATTACAACGTTTCGGCCGTTGTACGCTTCGGCCTTCTTCAGGTGGTTGGAATGTCGAACTGAACCCTTTATTTCACTCACTGGGGTAAACTGTTCTAGTTCCACGTGCCATGTTTAATGGATGTCAGTTATAAGTTATCTCCAGTTAATTCCCCTCTCCAAGTTCTACACTGCCTTAACCGGGTATTGAACTCACACTCTTTAGGTCCTCAAGGACACATAGCACAGTGGATAAAGGCGTTGGTTAGATCCAGTGACAGGACCCAAAGAGTGTGAGTTCAATACCCAGTTAAGGCACCGGTGAACGTGGAGAGGGGAATTAACAGGAGATAACTGATAACTGACATCCATTAAACATGGCACGTGGAACTAGAAAAGTCTACACCAGTGAGCGAAATAAAGGGTTCAGTTCGACATTCCCACCACCTGAAGAAGGCCGGAGCGTACAACGGCCGAAACGTTCTGATAAACATGGCGACAAAGAGGAGGGACAATAGTCCGAATAATATAAATAGTTTACATAATACCTCATCTCAGAAATATAGACAGATACTGAAGAAGGCCGAAGCGTACAACGGCCGAAACGTTGTAATAAATATGGCGACAAAGATGAGGACAATAGTCCGAATAATGTAAATAGTGCACATAATACCTTATCTCAGAAATATAGACAGATATCGCAAAAAATTGTCTTCACCAAAACGAAAAATACGACTTACAAGTTTGAAGCACGCAAAAAACTGATCATTTTCTTCAAGAATACCAACCAGAATTCACAAATAAGCTTATGCGGACCACACGAGAAAATACAACTTAAAAACCACGGAAATCAACTCCATTATCAATTAAACAGCAACTGTTTCTCCGAGGCTCAACAGATAAAGATGTGACATAATTTCAAGTTGACACATTGACATTTCAATCTTCAGAGATGTTAACATAAACAACTGAGAAATGTGCAAGTACAATTTAATAGTACACAAAGATAGCTGCATCTCCGAGAAAAATCGACAATAATACCTGATATGGTTAAAAGTTCTCACAAAACATGCATTCGACACTCGGTAGCAATTTCACCAGGATCAGCTCAACAGAGTTACAAATCAAAGTTTCTTCTATTCAAATTTTCTGCACCAAAATCATTTATGCATAGAAAAAACCCCACCAAAAACAAGGCCTTCCAAAAAATCAATTCAACATGGAGCCATGCAAACAACAAAATTTTAATACCAACCGCTGATATCTCTCCTCCTCTCTCTCTCTTCCTCCCTCTCTCTTACTCTTACTCTATTTTTCTTTCTCTCTCTATCTCTCTCTTTCACTCTCTCTATCTCTCTCTTTTTCTACACTACCGACACATTTTCCAGAGAGTGCTACATTCTGACCCACGAGAAAATTATACAGCACCCTGATGACACATTACTTCAGACAAGAACATTTTCGACGACATGTTTAAACACACATCCCAATCACACTATTCAACACTTTTTCTTTTCAGCCTACGAGAGACAAATCTTATGGACATATGGGCAGAATAAAATTCTCCCTACCTGGAGGGGAGTCTTGTGAGTTACCTCCTCTCGGGGACGCTCCTTAAGCCTATGAATAGACAATGATATTCTTACCCATTCTCTTTCCTCCTCCTATGTAATCGCATATGACAAAAAAAGTCCCCTCCCCACATACACGTTCACTTCAATTTCAGTGCATTCCTTTTCTCTCAGATTTCTCCAACACAAACATCGATATACTTTCTAGTTGGTTTACAATATTCATATGAGATATGTGGAGTATATCTGCGATGTCAATATTTCTATTTGGAGGCACGGTGGAGTAATGGATAGCGACTCGGATTTGATATCGGAGAGCCGAGTTCGAATTCCGGTCGAATCCATTACATTCACTTACGTACTATACCCTTGGGAATGGTATGATTCCTCTTCTTCTCCCCAGCTATGGGTAAGAAATGCGGGAAAAAATCTGCCTCGTCAGTCATGTATCAAAAGATGATCGCCTAAGCGTGTATCACGCATAGCGCATAGTGATTTTCCAAGCGCAGCTTAGATGTGGCACAAGGCCGATGGGCACCTAGTATGGGGCACCTAGTGGAGATCGAACTCACTACATCGTTCTAGCAAGACAAACTTGTTAACCATTACACCGCCTGCAAATGCCCTTCACGCATAGCACTAACATCAATGACTGCAGCCTACCGGAACCTCCTCGGTCTTCCAGATCAAAATTTACACTTCTGAATCTAGAGAAGGACTTAAAAAATCAAACATAACAGGATTTTATTATTTGTAAAATTGAAATGGATTTTATGAGCAAAATTCCGACATTAAATTGGAAGTCTCTAAACTAATTCATCCTTCTAAAAAGTACATCCCTACGGAAGAAATTGAAATCAATATTTGGTACAGTTGCCTTTTCTTTTTTTACTATTGCTTGTATTTTTGATGTCAGTGACCATACTAAATTTACATATTGAAGTTAGTATTCTAATAGATTTAAATCAGATGACATGCTCGGCTAATCGAGCACAGTATTTCGTCACAGGCTCTATTGTCTTCCTAGCGGAATGTTTTGTATCCTTTTCATCCTGAAACATTCTTCTCAAGTGTTTGAGTAAAAACAACAGGTTTCTTTTCAATATTTAGACGTAACTAGCAGCATGGCCCGGCGTTGCCCGTGCTTGATTCAAAAATCGTACACCTCATACAGAAATCACTATCACTTGACTTAAAATATTTTTGCCCTTCCTTGCCTTTAAAGGAGTGCCCTTTGCCGTGGTGATGTTGCTACATGCATTACTTCTTGCCTATCTCACACTGCAAATTTTTTCTAAGCTCTATACTAAACATTAAATCTGTTTCGAAAAAAGAACTAAACAAAATGAACACAAAACGATCAGCTTTAAAAAATGACTCGTAACTGGAAAAACCGAATGAAAAAAGAATGTTAACAACAAATACTTTTTCACACCCAACCCAGTTCTGCGGAATCAGAATCAACGTTGAGTTTAAGCAAGCGAATGAGCCAACTGGAATAAAGTGCCATGAAGATTTAAATTTTTCCCACTTGTGACGAATGCGGCTATCGATTTTTTGCATGCTAGCATGCTAGTTAACATTTGTGTCAGTCAGCTGTTGGCTCTCACGCTGGCCAATAGAATCTTTCTGCCTATTCGTGGCAGCCAGCTATTGGCTCTCACTCTGGTCAGTACAAAATGGCCGCAAACTACATGAAAACTGCCGTAGAAGCATGAAAAATCGATTATTTCTACTATCGATGGGGTTGGGGAAATGCAAAGTCGGTCTTGGCCTTACCACTAACTTGGAGCATGTGCATGTAAATTTTGGTGCAAATCCGTCGAAAATTGCGGCCGTGCATTCGTTACACACACACACACACATCCTACCTTTTATAGATAGAGATTTTAAACATTATGAAATGCAGCACGCCTGTTCCGTTAGAATTTAGACAACACTTGGACGTCAAACTTAAATTATACTTAACTGTTTAGATCAAACATATTTCTTTGAACATTTCATCTGACCACAATCTGCTTCTCTAAAATTTTTATCTTTATTCTGATGTGCAACCTTTTCATCGGCCTTAATGCTCCGAATTCAGTAAATTTTTTTTTCTAATGTTGATTGTTTTTTTTGTTTTTTTGTTTTTAATGTTTCTGTAAAATTATGAAACACTGAAAATAAATGACAATCTCAAAGTCATTTCGCAATAAGTCAGGATTGGATGCAGGATTCTATAAAACTTCCAATCCTCAGGCAGGGGTTCTCTTTCCTTTCAGGTAAGATAATATATTTCCAGAATCATAGCAACGCCATGAAAATTTGTCTGGAGAGTAATGTCTAACTTTCTCTTCGCCATACTTCTATAAAGATTTTTTATAAGCTTCTTGTAAGTCTGAAATAATACAAAATGATCTTTTTGGTGTAATAACCTCACCATTAGTAATCGCTCTAAGGGCTTCAGATACATTGAAAGTAAATGAGTTATAGAGTCTGGAAAAGAGTTACAGACTAATTCTGATGAACGTTTCGCTACTCATAGAAATTAAAATGAGACAATTAAGATATAAAATTCTAGAGCCTCCTCCCTACTCACTTGACTCATGACCTACAGCCAAAAATACGAGAGGTAGTGTATACTTGAGATACAGTTATTGAAGGCTATTTTAAAAGCAGAGAATATTTCTGGATTGAAAGAATTGTTTTAATTTTTTAGATACTAATAATTTACTCATACATGTTCTACTATTTAACCCATAACTTGGGAGACAGGAGGTGGATTCATACCTTTCCCAAGGGTATCTGCGCGTAATTGAATTTAAGGAAACCACATGGAATTGGAACTCTCTGATTCCCAATTATCCGCCGTTAACCATTACATCACCCGCACATCACGTACTCACCTGGCTTAACATCAGTGATCAAATGAGAACCAATGTTTCAAGTTAATATAGGCGTATACCCCACTTCTAAATCAATATAAAAAAAATCAATATTTTTCATTCTGACAATATTTGTGGTCGAATTAATATAAAAAATTCTTCCATGAGAAATCTTCCCTATCGGGTTCACTTATAAAAGATAGGGAAGATTTTTTTAATATTAATTCCTGTTCTTTCCAAGTCCACCTTGACGCGAGGTGGTAGCACCTGTTAGGGTCCGAGCCAGGGGCAAATACTGAACCCTTAAACAATAACAAAAAACTATGAAAGTATAAAAATACATTTGATATTAAAAGAATCAACAATACATATTACATCAAAATGACCACCAAATCATTTTATACGTAATTGAAGACATACATTTGCGTTCAAAACATATTTAGTTGAAGTCATAAAATTGTGTGCAAAATATTTAGATTTTGGCATCAAATAACCCACATAGCTGTTGATATGCCACTAAACAAAATCAATCAACTATGTTCTACACAGGCATATATAAAATTGACACAAGGATGCTACATTACGGAAGTGGGGAAATGTCAGGACCAATAACATTGCAGATTGATTTTTGGATCAAAAATCTCTAAATATATAACAAGAGCACCAGAGTTTATGTTGCAACATGCAAAGTTAAGACGAATGGTAAACTTATACATATGTAAAATAAATTCTGTCGAGAAAAATGATCTAGAACGACACAGGGAACTAAATTGATTTAATTTAATCTTTCCACTCCATGTCAGCGGAAAAAGGTAGTCCGAGAAAGTGCAATGAGTCACTCCCATAGGGGGTTAGCATCAGTCATGAAGATTGAAAGTAAAAAATCTTATCTGAGACGATTAACAGACAGCAATTTCGTTTTGGAGACGTTAAAATTAACAAGTCATTTCTTGCTCCAGTTAACAACAGAATGTTGACCATTTTTTAAATTAGCTGCCAATTTGACTTTATCGAACCGATCAGATTTAGTTTAAAACATAAGTAACTTGAAGATTTTGGCCCAAATATATTTATTTATTTGTGTGTGATCCCATGTATATATATATATATATATATATATATATATATATATATATATATATATATATATATTGGCTTCACTTACACATTTATAAATCAACCATTCGCCTGAATTCGAATACTGTTGCCATATCTTGTCTGGTTCTCCTGCTGCACATCTCGAGGTCCTTGATAAAATCCAAAGGGTCTATAATGTAAACAATTCTGATCAGGATATCGGACTTCACTCACTTTCTCACCGACATTGCGTGGCTTCCCTCTGTCTTTTCTACTAATATTTTTATGGCAATTGCTCCGACTAGCTTTTTCCCCTGATGTCCCAACCCCATGAATTTAATCGTGATACCATATTTGCATCTAGGTATCACTCTTTTACTGTTGAAATATATAAATGCAACTTTCCCCTTCTACTCCAAAAATTTCTTTTCTTGCCTTGATTGTGGTGAAATGATTTAAAAAAATGATTTAAGTAATTAATAGGTATTTTAATCTAAGATTATTCCTTATTACGTTCATCACTGTAGCATTTATAATGTCAGATAAAAAAAGAAACAATCAAAACCCGTTAATTGCCAATATAAATCTCTTCCAGTTTCTTGCTTTCCTGTCAACTACGATCTAAAAAAATTCAAATACAACGTCAATCTTTATTTTCTGTTTCCCTGAACTTTGTTTTTCATTGTCCTTTCTCCTTAATAATATTTTCTCAAGTTCCTTCATTCTCAGCAACACCTTGCGTCTTAGTGGCTTTATTGCCTTTCTTTGGGTGAAATGATAAAGAGAGAATAAACTTTTCTCTCCCAACATTAAAATAAAAGTCCGATGCCCAACTGCTGAGAAGAAAAAAAAAACTCTTAAACGTATTATTCAATCTCACCCAAATAATTGACATGGATGTTAATCTAAGCAAAACCTTTGCTAGATGTAACCGTAAGTTCTATTCTCTTACACTTATCATCTGTAGAATTCTCTTCTGGCTTCTTGCTTTACTGTCAACTACGATCTTCAAAAATCCAAATGCAACGTCAATCGTCATTTTCTGTCTCCTTCAATCCTGTTCTTTTTCGTGTTCTTTCAGTAATATTTTCCCAGTTTCCTTCATGCAACCACTTGCGTCTTAGTGGCTTTATTGCCTTACTTTAGGGGAAATGCTAAAAAAAATGAAGCTTTAATCCTCCTGCAGTAAAACAGAAGTTCGATGCCCAAATACAGAGAAAAAAAAATCTTAAACTCACCCAGATAGATGACATAGAAACATGTGATATTAATCTATACAAGCCTATGCTAGATACAACCGTAAGTTCTATTCTAATAGTTTCTTCTCTTGAACTTATCATCTATAGAACTCTCTTATGGCTTCCTGCTTTCCTGTCAACTACAATTTTCACAAACTTAAAACCAACGTCACTGGTAATTTTATGTCTCATTGAATCTTGTTCTTATCATTGTCCATTTTTCCTCAATAATGTTTTCTGTTTCCTTCAGTCTCAGTAACCTCTTACGTCTTGGTGGCTTTATTGCCTTTCTTTGGTTGAAATTATTAAAAGAATTACCTACTCGTGTAATTAAGTAATGGGTGTGCTGGTAGTATAACGGTTAGAAAAATCAGCGAAACGATTTTGAATTCCGTTCAATTCGTTATGTCTAAATTACTAAATGTAAGGTTAAATTCTATTCTAATGGTTTCCTTACGTCTCGCCTGTGGCATTCTCTTCCAACTTCTTGTCTTTCTATCAACTACAATTTTCAAAAATCCAAATGTAACGTCAATCGTCGTCATTTGTTTCCTTGAATCCTTTTCTTTTTATTGTCCTTTCTCCTCAATAACATTTTTCCAGTTTCTTTCAGTCCTATCCTGGGTATGACGATAAACTACACACGGCAGCAAGGCTTATGATCAGAAAGATTTAAGAAGCGTGGAACCACCTTTTAATTTTTGTTTTCCTCAGGTCCATCCTGACCCGGGGCGGTAGTATCAGTTAGGGTCCCAGCTACGGGAAAATAGTTAAACCCCATACTTCAGTCAAAACACAATGAAAGTTTAAAAACATTTATAGTAAGAATACCTGCAATACATTTTCATAGTAAAAAAATTACCGGCAATACATTTTTGCAAAACATAAAAAAAAAATTACCAACAATTTTTTTAGATAATTACTAGCAATAATTTTTTTGTAAAAGAAATTACTAATGCTCCGAAGAAACTTAAATTTCGGCATTAAATGATCCATAAAGGTGTTGATATGCCGCCAAACAAACAAACAAAAATTCTTTCAGTCTCTGTAACTCGTTGCCCAAAAGCAGTTATACCGCCAGGTTTGGGGCGAAATGATGAAAACAAAAAATCTGGCATCTTTTATGGTCTGACCCAGTGACTGGCGGCTGCCACTTTTCCCCGCTACAGAACACTTGCATTAACTCTGCTCTATTTACCCGTTCAATTTTAGCAAAGAGGGGCGCCATCTAGCGCAAATACCTGGTCTAGTCAGTCTCGGTACGCTGAAAACTTCCTTTGGAAATGAACCAAAGACCAGATGTTATATAACAAAATACACAACTATTATAGGCTAATATAAGTCTAGCAACCATTCCTTCTGCTTCACTCTTAGTAACACATGGAGTCTTTATAGCTATGCTTGGAATGAAATGATTAATATATATATATATATATATATATATATATATATATATATATATATATATATATATATATATCATTTATTCGAAAATGATAATATAAAATGTTATAAAATCACTACAAAAATAGCCATTTTGCTTCTGGTGTCTAAAGTGACGGTGTTCTAACGCACCATCACTTGAGTAGACACGAGAAGTGTTGAAACAAAATGGGTATTTTTGTAGTGATTTTATAACTTTTTATATTATAATTTTCGAATAAATGATTATATATATATATATATATATATATATTAATCATTTCATGCCAAGTATAGCTATAAAGACTCCATAAAAATTATTTTCGAATAAATGATTATATTTTCTCTACTCTGTATTGAGCACTCTTTTAAAAATAGTATCTGTTGGCTATTGAAATTTATTCCGTCTACACCAATCCTATAGTTGGGTACATATATATATATATATATATATATATATATATATATATATATATATATACTTAGTTTCACTAACACACCTTCTTCCTCAGAATTGTTACTTCATAGAACAGACTTCCGAAATAATGCTTTCCCGATTATTACGATCTTAACCACTTCTTCAAGTGTAGGGTCAACCGTTATTTATCCTACATATCTTCGTTATAATCACTTCTTGCTTCCTTCATTCACGCCCTTACAACAACTTCATTTAGTAACCCTCTACCTTGAGTGGCTCTTCGGCATTGTATTAGGTGAGCAATAGTATAAACATGTATATAGAGCATAGGTTTGGAAGTAATGGTCTATATAAAAAAAAAAAAAAATTTGATATGTGTTAATATCTCATGCCTTATAAAATTACACTGTAGACCGGCTCTTTACACCAGATTTTCCTTCTCACATTTTATCTAAAGGCGTACAATGTGTGTCCGGGAAGAATCCAGCCATTTAATGTAAGCGCCAGAAAAAACTACCAAGGTCAGTGGCGCCTGAGTACATTTAAAACACCTGGTATATTTCTCCCAGCATCCTTCTATTTGCCACTCTGCAAAGTGTCTTCATCAACGACGCCATCACATACCTTGTTACGTTCTCCTTAATCCCTGTCCACGGCGTTCCAACGAGGACTTCTGTTTTTTTTTTTTCTGTTTTTTTTTTTTTCCCCGAACTTAAAATTATCTTCATAAAAAGGTTAGAAGTCTCAGATAACCTATTTTGTTTGGGGTGGGGCGTGGAGGGGACTGAGTGACACCCCTACAGAAGATGTTGTCTTACCAAAACAACTCCCTGTCTATATTTCTGAGATGAGGTATTATGTACATTATTTACATTATTCGGATTATTGTCCTCATCTTTGTCGCCATTACCCTCTGAAAGTTCTCCACTGCATAACCAAAGAGTGTGAGTTCAATACCTGGTTAAGGCAGTGCAGAACTTTCAGAGGGAAATTAACAGGAGATAACTGACAACTGACATCCATTAAAACATGGCACGTAGAACTAGAACAGTCTACCCCAGTGAGCGAAATAAAGGGTTAAGTTCGACATTCCAACCACCTGAAGAAGGTCGGAGCGTACAACGGCCGAAACGTTGTAATAAATATGGCGACAAAGATGAGGACAATAGTTCGAATAATGTAAATAATGTACAAAACAACTCTGTGCATTATGATTTACGCAATGTCCACCTAAGACACCATCTCACTCAGTGTGTCTCATTTTCGATTGAGTAACCCTACGCGAGAGTTTCTGTCTTCACGTGCGCTTTTTATCTCTCTGATTGATTTCGATGTCACATAAAGTACACTTTTTGATTTTTGATTTTAAAATCTTTCTATATATTCCAGATAAACTTTACGGAATGACGCATGTACAAAATTGGTTTCTGTTGAATTTGGTATAGGAGACAAAATCGCTCTGATGTGGTGTAATGTTTAGGACGCTTGTCTCGCTAGGTCAATTATAAGGAGGGAGTTCGATCCTCATTGGGTACTCCTTACTTTAGGCCTTGTGTCACATTTAAGCTATCCTTAGTTAATCCCTATAGGCGATAAGAAAATTGAACAGAGAATAGGCTGCGCTAAAGATAGTTTTTCCCAACACCACATGGTACTACAAAACGAAAACATTAACCTAAAAACTCCAGTCAGGTTCTTAAATAGATTTGTCAGTTCGAAAGTTTCATATGGATGTCATCCATGGTGTCCAACTCGTTCAGAAATGTTTCAGCTGTATACAGCTATTTTGGTGGGTGGGTGGGTGGTCAGATCAATGATTAAAAATGGCTTCGAGCAAAAGAAAACGTTTAGTTCTTTGAGAGAACCATGCCTCATTGAATCTTATGAACAGACGCTACGGAATCACAAAGAACTATACAAACAACTGAAACCACATCACTTGAGGAATTTCAACAACAGCAACAACTAAAATGGATTGCACATGTAATTCGAAATGAAAATAATGACATTATGAAGATGTTGCTTTTCCACACTTCATTAATTTGTTAGAAAGGAAACTTCCATCAGTACTAGAAAGATCATTAACATTTACACCCTTGTGAAAATTAATTATACAGGAAGATGTGAAGGGCCAAGATCACCTCCACCCTTGTGCAAATTAATTGAAACAAAACGAATAATTCCGTTGTTATTTACTTGTTTTCGTATTTTTCCAATGAAACATGACCCAGTGCACAGGTTAGTACTTCGTATGTCCATTCCACGGAGTTGTTCCTTGCAGATTGACCACAGATTCTAGATGGAATTTAAATTAGGAGTTTCCGGGCCGGTCTAGTATTTGATTTGCTCACTGGTAAGGCTTGCCAGTGTGTTCGTGCAGCGTTACAATTTTCGTACCCTACCTCAGAGTAACGTCCATTGCAGACAATGACCGTAGGACAACTAATCGACAGTCGAGACAATAGTGTCTGGACATAATAAAAATCTGATGCAATCATTGATGACGCAATATTTTTCAAGGCCAAAGAAATTTCAATATGCAGCCCGAAAATAGATTCATATTACTGGACACTGCAAATTACCAAATCTGAGGAAAAATAAAAATCGATTACACACTGACACTCCAGTGGGTCTAAAACAGGCTGTATGGTGAAAGAAAAGAAACTAAAGCGGTTTCCAATTAATTTGCACAATGGTGCATATTGGCAGTAAACCGCCTGTATATGTATAGAAAATGAATTCAGTAAGTATACAAAAATAGAAAGGGGTGTAAGACAAGGGTGTGACTTCTCTCCGGACTTATTCAGCCTTTACAGTGTGGCGATTCTGAGAGAATTACAAGTCCTACAAGGATTTTTGTTTGGTGGCCACAATCTTGACAACATTACATATACAGATAACACAGTGTTGATAGCAGATACAGAAAGGAATTTTCAACAACTCCTACAAAATATAGTGAAGGGAAGCGAGAAGAAAGGACTAAGCAATAATTACAAGAAAACAGATTCCATGGTCATTGGCAAAAGGAAGAGCGCAACATGCAAATTACAAATTGGTGATACCAAAATAAAACAATTACAATTTAAATGTCAGCTAAGTGTTTTAACAGAGGACACAAAGTGCAATACTGAATTCCGAAGGCGCATTTGGATAGCGAAAGATGCCTTTCAAAAGCTAAGCAAAATATTAAGAAACAGAAAAAAATTCGTAACAAACAAAGAAAAGTATACTGAACAGTCGTATAATTTCACACCTCCTATTTGGCTATTTACATTTTTCGGACTATTGTCCTCATCTTTGTCGTTATATTTATTACAACGTTTCGGCCGTTGTACGCTTCGGCCTTCTTCAGGTGGTTGGAATGTCGAACTGAACACTTTATTTCGCTCACTGGGGTAGACTGTTCTAGTTCCACGTGCCATGTCTAATGCATGTCAGTTATCAGTTATCTCCTGTTAATTCCCCGCTCCAAGTTCTCCACCGCCTTATCCAGGTATTGTACTCAAATTCCATGGGGCCTGTCACTGGATCTAACTAACGCCTTTATCCACTGTGCCATGTGTCCTTGGACAATAGTCCGAATAATGTAAATAGTGTATATGTCATCTCAGAAATATAGACAGATACTGAAGTGTCCGAAACGTTGTAATAAATGTGGCAATAAAGATGAAGACAATAGTCCGAATAATTTAAATAGTGTACATAATACCTCATCTCAGAAATATAGACAGACTCCTGTGGATGCTGGACAACCTTCTCACAGATGAAGAAGAGACTCGAAGCAATAGTGGGTGTAAAACTAACCGTATGGTGAAAGAAAGGAAACTAAAGCTGTTGTTACAGTTAATTTGCACAAAGGTGTAGTGAATTTTAAGAGTAAGATTTCATAAATTTTAACCGTGATATGGTAATGGTGATATAGTAATGGTAACTCTTCGGTCCGTTAATGACGATCTAGATTATCAGGACGTGGCAGCTGATCTCTTTTCAGATCTAACACTAACAGCTCAGTCGGGAGAAAAGATGGACTAGCAACTTTCCATATTTCAAAAACCAAGGCAGTAACTTTTCATCATTACCGAGCTGACTATAATTTTTTTTTTTAACCACTGATCAGTTGCTCCTTGCTTTGGCCGTCTACTGGGACTCAGGGAGTACAGTAATACCTTTAAATAGAAAGAAAAGTTTTCAGTTACCAAACACATTGACTATGTTTTTACGGGACACTAATCACTTCGCTTGATGATAATTATGCATGGCTTCCTGGAACATGGCTTGTTGCACAAATCGCTGTCACCATTGCTGAAACATTACATTGATCGCTTAACTGTGCACACATCCACTGTTTGGTCTCCGTAAACATTCATCAAAACGTTCATCAATGTTAGTGTGTGAAATTTTTCAGTGTGGAGCATACATCTGCTTCGTGCGTATTTTCATGTCAGGCGTCATTTTGCCAGTTTGCTATTTGTAAGATGGCAACAAAATAATAATAATTCTGAGTTACAGGCAAGAAGTTTTTATACACTACTGCCGTTTCACTAACATCTGTCAGTATAATAAATCAGGGGGTATTATTTTCATCTTGAATAAGTTCGAACCTCTCTGAATGTGTTAGTTTTGTAACCTTATTTCAGGCATAACTTAGAAATTAAATTTGCTTCGTCGTTTTTATTTTTTTGCCTTTATGGTGTAGGCCTCAGTGATCAGCTTTAAGGTATTTATTTAGCTTAAATGTAGTACAAGGTCATAAGAAGGAGTCGACCAGTGAGGATCGAACGAGCAATACACAACGACGCCCCGGAAATGATCTTGTAAAGCAATTAAATATAATTTGGTTAATCCGTGAATATAGTATGTCATTCAGTTCGTTAAAAAAAACCTTTATTGCTCTCCAGTGAACTTAATATCTGAGGAAAATTCTAGCAAAGTGTTTTTTTTTTTTATTATTATTATTCATTTCACCCCAAGCAAGGCACTCAAGTCACTAAAACGCTAGGGGTTACTGAGAGATAAAGGAGCCGAGTAAAAAAGTTACTAGGAAGAAAGGACAATAAAAGAACAGAATTTAAAATTTTAGATATCGTAATTAAAGCGTCGATAGTCTAGAGGTTATAAATACTGATTATTGCCAAATCGGTCGTGTTTCGGTCCCGGCTTGAAGTGATCTGATACCTAGCCACACTGATGAGCTGTGAAACAGCGAAACAGTCTGTCTGTGGATGACTATAGTCGACTCTCCCGTCGAGATTCGACGTATGAGGGTCAAGCAGATCAGTTTCCAGGAAACCGACAGCCCGACAACGGCATATGAGATTTGATTATAGTGGTGAAGGTTTCGTCCAGGACCATCAACACTTTTTGAAGGGCCGAATACAGAGACCTGATGCACTAAGTGCCACAAGGTCCCCAAACGACCCTCCGCAGGTTTTGAATTCAGAGTTGTCCTTCTCCTAGATCAATTGCCATCCAAGGCTATAGAACCCAGTCTGTCCTGCTATTTACCTATAGCTGGAGGGAGAGGAAGAGGAGTCATACCTTTCCCAAGGGTATTAGCACGTAAGTGAATGTAATGGATTCGACTGGAATTCGAACTCGGCTCTGCGATTTGAATCTTCTTCTTCAAAGCTAAGGGTAAAAAACAGGATAGACCGTGTTCTATAGCCTTGAATGACAACTGGTCTACCGCAGAATGAAATGGTAACCTCTTGCGGGAAAAAATCGTCAGTCATTTATCGAAAGATACATGATCGCCTAAGCGCGTGTCATCATGGCACACAACTGAGTTAAAATATGTCTTTCAAAAGCTAAGCAGAATATTAAGAGACAGAAAAACTTCGCTAGAAACAAAGAAAAGAGTAGTGAACTGTTACGCGATGTCTGCTCTCCAATATGGCAGTAAATGCTGCACAATATCCTCAACTTTTACAGTTGCTTGCGCTTTTACAGTTACTTACGAAAAGTTCATTGCTACTTATGGGTAATAACGTATTTCTCATTCATCAACCTTTTTCTCGCATAATCAACATTGAAAGCCTATCGCTACTCGCTATTTCCGTGGAAAAGGTTCAAATCAACTCCTCTCTATTGTTCATACCCTTATAGCTAGGACCCACCCTGCGACCTCCGCGGAAACGAATCATCCACATTTCCTCTGTATTCCATTCGTAAGAAGAAAATTCTTCTCGGGCATCCTTTTAGCGAAAAGTGCTTCTTTCTGGAAAGAACTGCTGTATGGATGTTTCCTTAAACACTAAGATCTTAAGATCTTCGAATTAAGGGTAAATCGCTATCTATCCTCCTTATCCTCGTCATCTTCACTTTGTTCTACCCTCTTTTACATTCCTATCACACATCTCATTTAGCAACCCGCTACCTTGAGTGGCTCTTGAGCCAATCACTGTGTGAACATTAGCATTAAAAGAAATTACACCGAACGTGTGGGACAGATTTTACAAATATATATATTTAAAGTAAAACGATTATATAGCGTCAGAGGAATAGGGTGGAATCTTCCTGGTTTTATTTCTATTTTTTTTTTTTTTTTTTTTTTTTTTTTGCCGTACCAGGCTAAGTATAAAATATAGAACACGTTTAGCATTTGTGGAACGGCATTAGGTTCATAGTAGTAGTAGTAGTAGTAATGGGGGAAACATCGCTCCGTCATCCTGTGACCCTCATCAGATTTCCGCAGTCAAAGAAACGGGCATCTGATACCACTGAAACCTGTTTACGCCATTCGAAATGAAAATGTCTTTTTTTCAATGACGTACGCGACCAGACGCTCGGGGCGTACGCATATTTTAATCAAGACGGCACATGTGCAACGTTGTCAGACTGAGAAACTATTAAACGAACTGGAAAGACCAATTCTATTAAAATAGGAAGGTTTACGTTACTGTTTACCTAATACAAGGCACAAGAGCCGCGCAAGGTAGAACGTTACTGAATTAAGTCGTTTCATAGACTTAAGAGTTGCGTATTATGAGGATATGTCATATAAATAACGTTTAAGGTTGTGTTGATTGAGAAAGCATCCCCCCTGGAGTAGATCCCCTAAAGCAGCGGCTCTTGGGAAGAAGCTGTCCGATTGAAACTTCTTGCTTACCAATAGAATAAAAAGAGATAGAGATGATTCGACCCAGCGTACATGGCAGGGAGGGTCCTAGCTATAAAGCTCTTCACATTGAAACACTGAGTCCTATACGATCACCGAATATTATATATATATATATATATATATATATATATATATATATTGATAAGTGAACATGGAAGTAAACTCGTAGAGGCGGCAGGCTGTTTCATACTAGACGCAGTCGTCAGGCCACGAGTGTTGTTGTTTTTTTTTTGGGGGGGGGTTCTCGGCTATTTATATATACGGGTCAGTGGGTAGTCTATTTTGGCGGTTATTTTACCAGAAGTCGTTTATTTGTTTATTTATTTATTTGGGTTAAATTATTTTTCTTGTTTTTTATTTTTTTTATTTTTTTTTTTTTTATTTATTATATATATATATATATATATATATATATATATATATATATATATTATATTAATCAGTGTTTTATTAACGTAGTAAAAATTTGTTTATATTGCTTATTTAATAGGTTTGTTTTGGTTTCGGAAGATAAGTAAAGATATTTATTCAAATTTGGTTTATTACAAATTTAGGTGTCGATTACATTTATTTATTTGGTTTGATTATTTTAGTTTTTATAACGGTTAATTTATCGTGATTGGTTTTAATTTGTTTTTATTTTACTTGTTTTTTATTCTTTTTTATTTATTTTTTATTTGGTTTGATTATCGTTTACATGTTTTTTGGCTTGATAATAGGTTAATTTATCGTTTATTTATTGGTTTTGTTTTGCTTTTACTTTCATTTATTTATTTATTTATTTGGATTAATTTATTTTTATTTTATTGTCTTTTGTTTTTTATTCTTTTTTTTATTATTTTTACGAAGTGCATATTTTTATTTATATATTTTCGGTTTTATATATATATATAGAGAGAGAGAGAGAGAGAGAGAGAGAGAGAGGGTGAATCAAAAATATTTTTACATTTTTGTATCTCAACAATTGGCTTGCTTCAAACAAATCGCATAGTATTTTTTATCGTTATATAACAGTTATAGAATCCCATACCTTCTTCTTCCCCACAGCTATGGGTTAATTAGTCAAACTTGTTTCTATCACTAAACCATTATTATCTCCTAAAAATGTTTCAATCTAAAAATTATTTTCTGGCTTTAAATAACTTTCAAAATGGGTTGATAAATTTGTTTTCCATTTCTTCTAAATGTTGCCTCAAAAAAAGAGACAGATCAATCAATCAATAAAACAATGATTAGCTACAAATGGCAATTCATGCGGTAATGAGATGTACATGTCTTTCCTGAATCAGCTCTGATTTATTTATGGTCATTGGATCTCGGTTTAAACAGTCTGGACTTGCTAAAAAGGAAAAATGCCTGCTGACGATCATTATTCTGCCATTTTAAAACGGAACACTTCTCATGAACTGCTACTATTAAATTACATATTAACAAATAAACTAGCCAATAAATGGGACAAATGTAGCTACATATAACACAAATGTATAAATACATTATATTTATATATATATATACATATATATATATATATATATGTATATATATATATATATATATATATAACGGATAACGAATATATAGCAAACAGTCATTAAAAGGCGGACATAATCAATGGATGTTTCGTTGGAAATCAGGCTTACGGCCACATCACCTTGAAACATCGGTTCTCACCGAAGTTAAAAGAATACATTTTATCATCCTGTATTGGATAATGGCTTTGTAAATTGTTATCGAGTTTCAATTCCCGCAGCGATTGTTATATTCCCCCTCCCAAAAAATGTTTCAATCTAAAATATTTTCTTTTAAATAACATTCAAAGGGTATAATTTCTTGTTTGTTTATGAAAAAATCTGATTAGGTATTTTAAATTGCAATATAGAATTCTCCCCCAGCTACTATAATTTCTTGTTTGTTTATGAAATTCTGATTAGGGTTAATTAGGTTAATTAGACTTGTATCATTAAATCATTATCATCTAAAAAAACGTTTACAATCTAAAAATATTTTCAGGCTTTAAATAACCTGCAAAGGGTTGATAAGCCGTGAAAAACCAATCAACCAATCATTTGATGATTTTTTTTTCAACGATACGATTATCATTCATTCATGATACAAGTCTAAATGACTAAAAGACAACACTAGGAATAAATGGAGTTAGTATTTAATTGGATGATGTCATTTCGTGGAGCATTTACCTTTAAATAAATCATGAACAACAAGGCAAAGACAGGGATGTATTTGATTGCACACTCCCATCGAAAATAATTCTAACTGTTCCGTCAATGAGCGTAGAACATTTCCTAATGTGAAAACGCCTCACCTCAGCATTACTATTAATATATAACGAAAATAATATAATCATACTTATTATAAAACCCAGGTTGTGTGTGTGTCTGTACGTTTATATATATTGGATCGGATTTCCTACATTTTCAACTGATTTCAACAAAACTTTACAGGACTACGTAAAATTACTTTGCGGTGGTTCTGACAGCGCCAAAAATTGGAAAAAAACAATTGTTTTTGCACGAAATCAATTTGAAAACACGATTAAGAGGCATCGCGAGAATGAAAGGGAGACAACTCATATCGAGTTATACTTATTATAAAACCCAGGTTGTTTGTATGTGTGTGTGTTCGTTTATACATGGGATCGGATTTCCTACATTTTTCAACCGATTTCAACAAAACTTTTTTTGGCAGGTAGTGTTTCTTATTGTCTTGCACACTTTTTTCTTTATTTTTACATTCAGAATGCTTTAAAAATTCCATTTACAAGACAATTGTTTATAATGAAATTCTATTCAATCGGTAGACTCATAATGATTAAAAACAATGTTTTTGTTTGAGTTTGGGTTTGACCAATTCGTAAAAAAAGAAAAAAATAAAAATAATTAAGACATGCGTGTCCGTCAACCTTAAACAATAATCTTTGTCAATTTTATTTTTCAGTCTTTATGATGGTCGATACTTGATCTATCACTTAGTGTTACATCCCCAGGCAACGCCGGGCTCTACTGCTAGTAACATATATAAATAATATATATATATATATATATATATATATATATATAAACGAAAATAAGTATAAAATCTATCCTTTAAAAAAATGAATTTTCTTGTTTTTTACCTGTTTCATGATCATAGTTGCGGGATAAACCACAGGTCATCTCTGAGGGTGTTAAACAAACTCAAATGTGCCTGAGTGGGCGTTTGCAACAGGGATGGTTAACCGCCCTAATAGACAGACATACTCGGAAACTAACGACTGTTATTTTTTATTATTATTATTTCCTTTGATTTCTGGTATCTACTTTCTTTTTCCGGGTCCCACCTAGAGATCTAAGGTCAGAAAAAGCATCATGACATTTTCCACTAAGCAATTAAAAAAAACAACAAAAAAACATATTTTACATAGATAAAGCCCTTCGTAACGTGTAAGCTGTACTTCTGAGAACAATTTTTTGTATTTCTTTAAGGCATGGACTTCCAGGAATCCCTTCAATGCGTCTATCGGAATCTTTCCCAATCAATCCGAGGGCTCCAACTACAGCAGAGATTGTTGATGTTCACATATGCCACATTTTTGAGATTTCGATTTCAAGGTCCTTGTATTTTGATAGATTTTTGAAGATATTCGAAGATACATTACAGTCTGCAGGGACTGCCATATCAATAAGGAAGCGGCTTTTTTGTGTGCGATCTCTAATAACAATATCTGGGCGGTTGGCTTTGATTGTTCTGCCTGTGTGTATTGTGTAGTCCCATAAAATTGTAACAGATCCTATCTCCGTAACCGGGTCTGGGTGGATGTTCATACCATTTTCTTTCAGTTTCCTTCCCATAGAAGTTGCAGATTTTCCAGTGCAGATATTGGCCAACCTGTCCTGCCGGGTTTTATATTCAGTGGGTGCCAAAACCTTGCAACCTGATACAAAATGATCGATTGTTTCTGGGTAATTATCACAGAACCTGAATTTTGGGCTAACACTATATTTTAGTATGTGTGCTTGATAATTCCTAGTTAACAAGCATTGGTCCTGTGCAGCAAGGATAAAACCTCCCGTTTCAGCTTTTAACCCTGCACTACGTAGCCACTGATGGGTACGGGTTTTGTCTACATCATCTTGTTTGATACGGGCAGAGTATTGGCCATGAAGCGGTTTATCTTGCCATTGTTGCTGTATCTGGTCGGTTGCATTTGTCTTTGCTTTCTTTTTAAGTATTTTGCAGCTTCAGTCGGTGTAATGTGCTTTACTTATTATTATTATTATTATTATTATATGGTTGATAGCAAAAGTAAAAAGATGAGCCCAACATGCAAATTACAAATTGGCGATACCGAGATCAAACAAATACAAAAATCTAAATATGTGGGAAGTGTTTTTATAGAGAACGGAAAGTGCGGCACTGAAATCCGAAGACGCAATGGGATAGCGAAAGTTGCCTTCCGAAAGTTAAGCAAAGTATTAAGAAACAGAAAATTTTCGTTAGAAAAAAAAGGAGAGATTACTGAACTTTTATGTATTTTCAGTCCTTCTATATGGCAGTGAATGCTAGATAAGCTCCTCCCAAATGAAGAAGAAGAAACGAAGCAACAGAAATGTGGTTCTACAGAAGGATGATGAGAATGCCATGGACCGCGAATGTGGGCAACAACGAAGTTTTCGAGAAAATGGAAACAAAAAGGACACTTGAAAATGATAACAAAAAGGACACTTGACGTCAGAAAGCGGCAGTTGAAATATCTAGGACAAAAAATGAGGAAAGAGGGCTTGAAAATTTGGATACTCAAAGGACAGATTGAAGGCAAGAGGAACAATGGAAAATAACGCATAATGTGCTTATGTAAATAACGCATAGTGAGCTTATGTAAATGGATGGCAAAACAGGTTTTAGGAGAGATAACAAAAAGACAACAATTATTAAGAACTACAGAGGATAGAAAATTATGGAGAGCCATGATGTTCGACGTCCTTAAATGACACGTCACATAGAAAATTATTATTGTTTTTATTGTCATATTAACAAATAAAAGTAAATGTTAACTTATCTGTCTCAGAGGTTTGTAGATTTTCCATCCAACCTTCAGGGAGTTAATAATAAAAATGAATTTTTGAATGAACATCTAATTTTGTTTGTAGCCGTTCCATCAATCCTAAAATTACAATATCTGTTTGCCTTAAACGCGAAATCTTCCAGTATGTGCCAATATTTCTGAGATGAGGTCTTGTATGTATTTACACTATTTACAGCGTATACTGTTGTCCTCATTTTTATTACGACATTTCGGTCGTTGTACGCTCCAACCTTCTTCAGGTGATATTCGTTGGAATTTGGAACCGAACTCTTTATTTAGCCCACGCGGGGTAGATTGTTCTAATTCCTCATGCCATACCACGTCGTGAAAATTGCAATACAGATGAGGACAACTGTCCGAACAGTGTAAATAGTGTAAACAATCTGTGATAGATAGATAGATAGATAGATAGATAGATAGATAGATAGATAGTAACAGAGTGAAAAGAATAGATGGATATCAACAGAGCGAGATGTATAGATATTAACAGTGAGATAGATAGATAGATAGATAGATAGATAGATAGATAGATAGATAGATAGATAGATAGATATTAACAGAAGGTTGGAGCGAGCCATGATTGCCCACCTCCTTAAGGGATACGGAAAATAGTGGAAGATTGTGCGTACGTAAAGTAATTGTGAGCGTTTATCTAGTTAGGTGTGGATATATATTACAACCTTCTGTTCCTTGTCTCGCTAAACAAGGTATTTGTCTTTACCATCTATTCTACCGCCGTTCCGCCATCCATTGAAACAAGTTCGTCAGGTAGATAGCCCGCAAACTTCCACTGTGTCTTTTGCTTTCAATATGCCCTATGAGTGTCATATTCTCTGAGCCTGTACTTCAGAAATTTCAATGGACTCATTCTGAGTTCTTTCTCCTCCCAATTTCATTAAGACTTCTCGTGGTATTCTCAGCATCCTTCTGTAGAACCACATTTTTTGTTGTCGCCAGCTTTCTCTTCATCTGTGAGGAGATTGTCCAGCATTCACTGCCATATAGGAGGATTGATAATATATATGCATTATGGGTAGCAAGGTTTATTGTGTTATTTTCGGTAGGCGGTAACGGTTATGTATAATATATATTTGAGGATTTCTATAATTTTCTTAATAATTCATCACATTTGAACCTACAATCCTCAACACACACACAGGCAGAAAATCAGTGCACGGCCGTTTCGTTCTATTTTGGGACTTATCAGCATTGCTCATCCTCAACGGACTCTGAGAATCGAACACGGGCCGTTATTATACGACTCAAGCATCATACCATTGGGGCCAGTCGTGTGGGTTATGTATACTTGGATGCGCTATATTGTGTCTAGTAACTTAGTTTCCTCTTCGCAAACGTAGCCCACTGGCCCGTTAGCCCACTGGCCCAATCCTATGATGCTTATGTCGTATTGTAACGGTCCGAGTTCGTTTCTCGTTAGTGGAAGTGCACTGCTGATGAGTTACAAAATAGAAGGAAACGGCTGTCTAGTGCTTTTCTGCATTCTGTTATTCAAAAAATATAATTTGAATCTCTGCAGTGCTAGAAATTGCCTGCTGGGTCAAAAAATGTGTCTTAATCTAATAAAAATATCAGAATTTGCTATCATGGCTGTCTGACTTTGGCAAACACACATGCATAGATAGATAGATAGATAGATAGATAGATAGATAGATAGATATACACAAACAAATAGAGAGAGATAGATATATGAAAACATATTTAGGCGGTAAGTCCTCATTTAAACATATTCTATTGAATACAACATAAATTGTCGAACAAGACGCTTTCAGATAGGTGATATATATATATATATATATATATATATATATATATATATATATATATATATATTCAAACATATTGTTAAATATAACAGACAACGAATGTGTATTATGTTTAAACATGAGCAGCTCTAAGCTTCGTATAGTTGCTTTAATTTAATCTTTATATTTAGTGGGTAGACGTGTTTGAGTAGACATTTCCACTTTTGAAACAATGAAATTGGTTGATAGATAGATAGATAGGAACAGACTGAGATAGATAGATAGATAGATAGATAGATAGATAGATAGATAGATAGATAGATAGATAGATAAGAATTGGATGAGTATCATAATCGGAATTAAGATGAGCTTCGCTATATTGTGTCTAGTAACTTAGTTTCCTCTTCGCAGACGTGACCCGCTAGTCCGCTGGGCCAATCGTATGATGCTTGTGTCGTATCTTAACGGTCCGAGTTCGTTTCTCGTTAGTAGAATTACACTACTGATGAGTCCAAGAATAGAACGAAACGGATGTCCAGTGCTTTTCTGCATTCTGGACATGATGCATTATTATGAAAATTATACAAATTACAAATAAGTTATATATGTAGATATATGATTAAAAACCAAAACTATTCTTTACTGACGCGGTTCGTCCTCTGATGGACTTTATCAAGACAAATGTAAGGATTTTATTTTGCAACATTATTTATAAACAGAATTGGTATGAGGCTTGCGTCGTATTTTAATGGTCCTAGGTTCTAACACCTAAACATTTTGGGTAGCTGTCAAATATATACTTCTTACAAAATAAAATCACCATATTTGATAAAGTCCGTCGGATAACGAAACGCGTCGACCAAAACTAAGTATAATTTTCCTCATGTCTTTTCATTCATTTTACCACTTCCACAGATATAGTGCATCTGAGAATATTTATATACATACACACACACACATGCATTACATGCATATATATATATATATATATATATATATATATATATATATATATATAAATGAGGTATGATTACTTACATTATTGATATTACTCCTCAAGGACACATGGCCCAGTAGATAAAGACTTTGGCTAGATGCAGTGATTAAACCCATAGTGTTTCGAGTTCAGTACCAGACCAGAGCAGAGGTGAACCCAAAGTTGGAGAGTTGAGTTAAAGGGAAATAACTGAGGCATCCGGAAGTGTCATGTCACGTGGTACTAGAACAATCTACCCCGGTGTACGAAATAAAGGGTTCGTTCATACAGATCCTTTCAGTTGTTTAATCTTGATGTTCAGACGAAATTCATTAAGGAAGGCGCCATAGTTTGTTTTGTTTTTTTCGATCTTTTCAAAAATCATCGTCAAGTCTAAATACCGTCAACAAAAACCACGGCGTCCTCTTTGACGAACTTCATCTTTACACCAAGAAACAGATGAGACGACTGGAAAGGATCAGTATAAAAATATGTAAACACAGTATGTCTACATTATTCAATGAAACATGTTTGAATATATATATATATATATATGTATATAAAAGTCAACACTGAAGTCAACACTCAGAGGCAACAGAATGTTTCATGCTGGACGCAATCGTCAGGCCGCCTGACGATTGCGTCTAGCATGAAACAGCCTGTCACCTCTGAGTTTTGATTTCAATGTTCACTTTTATATTTATATTTATATACGCTCTATCTCTGATATTGAGTACTTCATCCCATAAATATAGCACACCTTAAAATTATATATATATATATATATATATATATATATATATATAGGTAACTAGAGATGTGACCTGATGAGCCAGGAAAAATATATTTTCTAAGGAGATAAATTATAGCTATGGAACCTTTTTAAATTTAATTTATATATATATATATATATATATATATATATATATATATATGTGTGTGTGTGTGTGTGTGTGTGTGTGTGTGTGTGTGTGTTGTGTGTAATAAAAATAAAACAAGAACAAACGAAAGGATACCAACATAATCAATACGATAAACATTTATTAAATATTATTAACCATATGGCAGAAATGAAGCAGGAAGAGAAAGGTTTTTAAGTTCGGAATTTTCAGAAACGCCTTGTGGCCTTCATCAGCGAACCGTAGAAATGGAAATTACTTAGGGACAGATGTTTTGTAGACGGTGTATTTTCTGGTTGAAATCGTATTGTTACCAAAAGACGATCTCTGTCTGATTCCTCGGTGTGCGAAACGTTTCATGAAAATAAATTTTAAAATTTGATTGATGTAAAAGCTTTAGGCAGGTAGTGTGTGTCGTGGGAGAGTGAGATGTAAACATAGATGAAGAGAGTTATAGGTAGGGGTGGGAGAAAGACGTCACGCGTGTAGCAAATTGTAAAGTGTAGAAAGACGGGCAGTGTTTATATATATATATATATATGTGTGTGTGTGTGTGTGTGTGTGTGTGTGTGTGTGATGCCATTTGTTGACCTAAGCTTTTGAGTAAAATTGGGCAGACGGAATTCTTGTGGGCCGTCGATAGCTGTTCTAGCACGAAGTCATCGTGGTCGAGAGCTTGACCATGCTAGTCTTGTTCAAATTTTTGCACACGCTAGATAACACGCTCTCTCCCAGAAACTGTAACTAAGGTCTGCTCAGCATAGTTGCAGTATAAACAACAGGTGGGCTCTGTGGATGTTGCATAAACACAAATGCGCCTGATCAAGCGTCTGCAATAGGGATTGGCTAGCCGCCCCAGTAGACGGGTATCTTCGAATACAAGTGACCAGCTATTATATATATATATATATATATATATATATATATATATATATATATATATTGATGCATGTTTCATTAAATAATATAGACAAGTTTTGTCTGTTTATTTTATGTAAATTTTTTTCATATCGTCTGATAAGCTTAATAACATTATCATTAAAAGACGAAAGAAAATCACCATATTGATACATATTCTTTAATCCTATCTAAGCTTTCAGCTTACATATGCCATTATCAAAGGTGACAATTACATTTCAATATATTAAACAATACACGGACAAAACAATAATGATAGTCTGTTTTTGTTTACTTGGAAGATTTCCAAGCAAAGACAAACTCGTGCATACGAGACGCTGGAAGCGAAAATCGCACTGCGGCTCATGACGTCACACACACACACACACACACACACATATACATATATATATATATATATATATATATATATATATATATATATTATTTTCTATTACTCTTTATACTCATTTGCTTCTCTTTTCTTTTACTCTCTCAGTCGCTTTCACTATTTTATATTTCTCTCATTCATCAATTCCTTTTTCTCTTTCACTTTCCATGTCTCTATATTCCCTTTCTCATTTCTCATGTTTGCTCTATCTTTACCTCCCTCTTTCCTTCCCTTTTTCTCTTCTCATATTTCTTATCTCACTCTTTCTATCTCTCTCTCTCTCTCTCTCTCTCTCTCTCTCTCTATCTATCTATCTATCTATCTTTGTACTTCCGTTCTTTCTATTTTATAACTTCCCCACAAGGCAAGACGTGGCACAAGGCCAGTTTTTAACGTGAAGCATTTCGAGGCAGTAAAATTGCCCTTAGATCCCATATACACGGGGTCGGGTTTATTTACCTTCCCAAACGAGACTTTGCTCTTCGGCATAGCCTCGTCTTGGTTCCTCTCCGCCCGAAGGCAGAGAGTTCGACAAGGGAGCAAGAGGAAAAGAAGGCCTCTTCCTGTTCTTTACTGATCATGCCACTAACGATGCAATGGACACCCTACCTCAAAGCCTTATTTACGATGTGGTTGATTAATTATTTTCCCACCATACAACCACTTTCTCACAGACGAAACGTCGCCTCTCACTATTCTATTGCTATTTCCATGGCAAATGCTCAGACAAGCTACATTCTTTCGTACTACGATTCTTCACATGTTTAGAGCCGCCATGCCATATACACTGGAACGAATTCTACCCCTTCTCTTCGCATTCTATTAAGAAGGAAGGTTAAGGCCACATCAAGTTGTAACACCGGTTCCCATCCGATCACCAAAGTTAAGGAACGTCAAGCCTGGTCAGTACCTAGATGTGTGACCGCTTGAGAATACCAGGTGCTGGAAGCTTGGATGTGCAGGTGGAGTTGTGGATAATGACCAGAGATTGTTAATCGAAGAGCCGAGTTCCAGTTCTGGTTGGGTTCGTTATATTCACTTACGCGCAAATACTCTTGGGAAAGATATGAAACCACCTCTTTTTCTCCCAGCTATGGATTAATCAGTAAGAATTATATCATTAAACCATTATTACCTCGAAAAAAATACTTAAATACCAGTCAGTGTATCGTACCATCATCTTTGTATCCTACATTATCTAATGTAAAGAAAAAAGCAAAACCGATTGGAGGGATGCCATTTTTTGTTGTATTAGAAAATTTAAAATAAAAAAAATTATAAAATAAGAAATTTGACTAAAAAAAAAATCATAAAACAAGATTTTTGAATCCTTTCAATAAAAACATTCTGAATGTCTTTTAAGATATCGAGTAAAAAGGTCGGGAAAATACCAAAATAATGTAGGATAGTAACGTGGGCGTAAGATACACAATGAACCAGTAACTGAGCGTTAAAATATATTTACAATGCCTGAATCATGTAGGATACAAATATGATGGTAGGATACACAATGAACCGGAAACTGAGATGCAAAATATATTTACAATGCCTTAATCATGTAGGATACAAATATGATGGTAGGATACACAATGAACCGAAAACTGAGCGGTAAAATATATTTACAATGCCTTAATCATGTAGGATACAAATATGATGGTAGGATACACAATGAACCGGAAACTAAGCGGTAAAATCTATTTACAATGCCTTAATCATGTAGGATACAAATAGGATGGTAGGATAAACAATGAACCGGAAACTGAGTGGTAAAATATATTTACAATGCCTGAATCGTGTAGGATACAAATATGATGGTAGGATACACAATGAACCGGAAACTGAGCGGCAAAATATATTTACAATGCCTTAATCATGTAGGATACAAATATGATGGTAGGATACACAATGAACCGAAAACTGAGCGGTAAAATATATTTACAATGCCTTAATCATGTAGGATACAAATAGGATGATAGGATACACAATGAACCGGAAACTGAGCGGCAAAATATATTTACAATGCCTGAATCATGTAGGATACAAATATGATGGTAGGATACACAATGAACCGGAAACTGAGTGGTAAAATATATTTACTAAGTCTTAATCATATAGGATACAAATATGATGGTAGGATACAAATATGATGGTAGGATACACAATGAACCAGAAACTGAGCGGTAAAATATATTTACAATGCCTTAATCATGTGGGATACAAATATGATTTAAGATACACAATGAACCGGAAACTTAGCGGTAAAATATATTTACAATGCATTAAACATGTAGGATACAAATATAATGGTAGGATACACAATGAACCGAAAACTTAGCGGTAAAATATATTTACAATGCCTTAATCATGTAGGAAAAAATTATGATAATAGGATACACAGTGAACCAGAAACTGAGCGGTAAAATATATATACAATGCTTGAATCATGTAGGATACAAATATGATGATAGGATACACAATGAACCAGAAACTGACCGGTAAAATATATTTACAATGCCTTAATCATGTAGGATACAAATATGATTGTAGGATACACAATGAACCGGAAACTGAGCGATAATATATATATATACAATGCCTTAATCATGTAGGATACAAATATAAAGGTAGGATACACAATGAACCGGAAACTGAGCGGTAAAATATATTTACAATGTGTTAACCATGTAGGATACAAATATGATGGTAGGATACACAATGAACCAGAAACTGAGCGGTAAAATATATATACAATGCTTGAATCATGTAGGATACAAATATGAGTGTAAGATACACAATGAACCGAAAACTGAGCGGTTAAATGCAATTACAATGCCTGATGCATGTAGGATACAAATATGATGGTAGGATACACAATGAACCGGAAACTGAGCGGTTAAATATATTTACAATGCCTTAATCATGTAGGATAAAAATATGATGGTAGGATACACACTGAACCAAAAACTGAGCTGTAAAATCTATTTACAATGCCTGAATCATGTAGGATACAAATATGATGGTAGGATACACAATGAACCGGAAACTGAGCGATAATATATATATACAATGCCTTAAACATGTAGGATACAAATATGATGGTAGGATACACAATGAACTGGAAACTGAGCGGTAAAATATATTTACAATGCCTTAACCATGTAGGATACAAATATGATGGTAGGATACACAATGAACCAGAAACTGAGCGGTAAAATATATATACAATGCTTGAATCATGTAGGATACAAATATGAGTGTAAGATACACAATGAACCGGAAACTGAGCGGTTAAATATATTTACAATGCCTGATTCATGTAGGATACAAATATGATGATAGGATACACAATGCACTGGAAACTGAGCGGTAAAATATATTTACAATGCCTTAATCATGTAGGATACAAATATGATGGTAGGATACGCACTAAAGCAGAAACTGGTCAGTAGGACACACGCTGAAATGACACCAGTCTAAAAATATTTTAATAAAAATATAATATACTTTATTCTGCTTTCACGATCGAATACGTGGTAGATGATACTCATCTTTTGTGCATATAGATGTTGATATGAACATGATTATTAGAGACGGTCATAAGTCTGTATTTTATTTTGTAGATTTCTTAAATATATACATTGTGTGTGTGTGGGTGTATCTATATCTCTCAGATGAGATATGATTATTTGCATTATTTACATTATTAGGACTGTTATCATCATCTTCATTGCCATATTCATAAAATTTCGTCCACCGGGGTAGATTGTTCTAGCTCCACGTGTCATGCCTCTTCCGAATGTCTCGGTTATTTTCCCTTTAACTCAACTCTCCAAATTTTTTGGTTCACCACTGCTGTGGCCTGTTATTGAACTCACAACTCTTTGGGCCTAGTCACTGGATTTAACCAACGTCTTTATCCTCTAAACCATGTGTCCTTGAAGACAGCTTTTGATGATTTTTTAGGGACTAAATATCTCAACAACCTTTTTTTACCAGTGCTCATATTGCAATTTTTTCTGTTAATATTATTTCATTTTTTACCAGAGCTTATATTGCAATAGTTGTTATTCATTGCTTTTCTCTAGGACTCCTTATTACTTGTTCCCATATTGTATTCATTTCTACGCTTGGTCGGCTCAGGAAATTTTTGTGACCTAACACATATGCTAATTCCTTCATTTTTCGTATTGGCAGTATATCAACCACTTTGGGTTATTTAATGCCAAAATCTAAACATTTTGTACCTAATTTTATACTTTTAGAGTAAAGGCATGTTGAGATATATATTTTGTACATATAAAATCTATTATCTGTCTATATTTCTGATATGAGGTATTATGTACATTGTTTACATTATTCGGACTATTGTATTCATCTTTGTCGCCATATTTATCCATTAGACATGGCACGTGGAACTAGAACAGTCTACCCCAGTGAGCAAAATAAAAGGTCCAGTTCAACATTCCAACCACCTGAAGAAGGCCGGGGCGTACAAAGGCCGAAACATTTGATGAGGACAATAGTCCGAATAATGTAAATAGTATAAAATCTATTGCTAGTAATTTTACTATAAAAATCTATTTTTATATTTTAGTGTTGTATTGGTTACCATTTTGCAAAAAAATGCATTGTTAGTCATTTTATTTTAAAAATGTACTGTTGATTTATGTTTGAGGTTTCACTATTTGCCCATAGCTGGGACCCTAATAGGTGCTACCACCCCGGGTCATGGTGGACCTGAGAACAGCAACAATTAAGAAGTAGTTCCACTTTCCTTAAATCTTTCAATGGCCTTGTTGCCGGTTGTAGTTTATCGTCATACCCAGGACAAAATTCTTCAAGGAACGCACTAACAAGGTCGCCAACAGTCAGATCATTAAAAGCATCCCAGTGCATTCATTCGCCCTTAAAATAACCTATATTTCAGACTGCAGTTAAATTCACTTTGTTTACAGAATTCAGTTCTAAATATATTATCCACGAAAATAAATCCCCCATGGGATATAGTAAAAGCATAAACAAAAAGACGCGTGCAGTCTTTGAATTTAACAGCCACCCAAAGAGGACCAAATTACTCTGGAAGCTATCAATTTCACGCAAAAATTTCATTATTAGATGACGACATCTCCAGTACGAAATATGAGCCAATTTCATTCATGGGACAAATCCGATATATATATATATATATATATATATATATATATATATATATATATATATATATATATATATATATGTGCGACATCGCTTGTAATAGATATACAGGCACCTTTATAAACAATACTGCATTTGGAATAATCATAATCATCATTCCTATAACCGAGTATGGTTGTGTTTTCGCTGAAATAGCGGAACATTTGACCCTTTAACTTTTATCTCTCTATATGTGACTTCATTTGCTGTACAAAAAGTTTATCCTGCCACTGAAGCTGAGTCTGATCCATGATCTATAGGGTACTTGAATTTCATAGTTGTGTTGTCATATCCTGCTATGACAACATAAAACAAGTTTGAGTGAAATTAACAATAAGGATACTGCAATTGAGAGGCCTTAAAAAGAATGCAGTGAAAAGGGAAGAGATATTAATTCAGGGTACTAAAAGTTAAAGATACAAATGTAGACTTCAAAGAAGAATTTATTTACCAATTTTGTTATTAACCAGTTTTTTTTAGTTATTTTCTATTGTATTTTAATTTTTAGTTTTAATTCTTTTTAATAAAATATTTTATTGGAATGTTTCTTAATTTTGATGCAACAAATGCAAAAAAAAAATACCGTATGAAATTTCTGTTAAATTTTTATTTTTTTAAGTGTTTTAAAATAATATTTTGCTTTCTGAAATTATTAAATTTAATATATTAGCTTGAAATTTAAACTAAAATGAAAGCTTCAAGAAAGATTTTTTAATTTTTAAAAATTCATTTTAATCTTTACGTATCACATTTCAAGTGCGACATCGGTTGTAATAGATATACAGACACCTTTATAAACAATACTGCATTTGGAATAATAATAATAATAATAATAATAATAATAATCATTCCTATGACCGATTGTGGTTGTATTTTCGCTGAAACAGTTTTTAACCTTTATCTCTCTTTATATGACTTCATTTGTTGTACAAAAAAGTTTATTCTGCCGCTGAAGCTGAGTCTGATCCCTGAACAATAGGGTATTTGAATTTCATAGTTGCGTTGTCATATCCTGCTATGGTAAAAGAAATCAACTTTCAGTGAAATTAACAACAAGGTTACTGCATGCCTCGAAAAAGAATACAGCAGAAAGGGAAGTAATATAAATAATGCAGAGTGCTAAAGGCTAACATTAGCCCTCTACATTAAGTAGCTCTTGAGCATTATATTGGGGGAACTTTAGTATAAAAGCTTGATCCCAGGCAAGCAAGCAAGAACGTCGTCGGATCAATGATGAATTATTTATGGTGTTTGTTTTGTCTTGGCGTTCAGGCAAATGATAATAGATAATTTTAAAATGGCATTAATTTTTGAAAAATCCGTATCTTTTTTTTTTGTTTTTTTTTTTTGTTTTTTCGCTTTTTTTGTCTGGATGCGTGCCAGGAGTAAAAAACTGTCCCTCGCTAATTTATTTACACCTTATTTCCCCTCCCCTCGTTACAAGTATATACACTTGTTTGTTATTTTAGCGTGTTTCCCCCCCTTTTTTTTTTGCTCTTCATTTTCGTTACTGTTCTTTTCGTTAATTAATTATCCAACGATTGTCTTTAGAGACTAATAAAATTAAAATCAATAAATTCTAGTTTATATATATATATATATATATATATATATATATATATATATATATATATATATATATATATATATATATATATATATATATATATATATATATATATATTCACCTTCCTCTCTGCTGGGAGCTGACAGCTCAGGGGAAAAATCTCTGACTGATACCAAATCGGTTGGGTTTCGATCCTGGCTTGAGGCAATCGGATGTCTAGCCACACTGATTAGCTGTGATACAGCGAAACAAACTATCTGTGGATCACACACATACACATGCACACACACACACGTACATATATATATGTGTGTGTGTGTACGTGCAGATGTGTAGATAAATGGGAAAGAACAGTTCTTTAGTATTTTTGTTTTTATTTTTAAAAAATAGTGCTCCATACAGAAGTAGAGCTTTAATTATAATTACTTTTTTTCAAAAAATATGATTCCTTCGCTACATAAGAGTTCTCATATTTCAAAAACGAGAGCCGAAAACCTCAATATAATTATTAAAATTAAATTGAATTAAAGTCTCAAGCCCTCAAGCGAAAATTTAGGAATAACCAATTTTGAAATTTACGCATCTTTATAAGCATGTTCATTCGCAAAATTAATTACTATGGAAACGGCTGGGGCGACCATTTTGGTAAGAGGCCTAAGAGATGATTTTTATCATCATATCAGTCACCTTCGGAAAGAGGTCAATCCGAGGTAGGGTGGGGGTATCCAATCCAAAGCGAATGATGGCATTCATTTGCGCACATCGTCTGGTCAGCTACAGCGAAAGATAGCTTTTGGCACCATAATATGTCGTTAAGTGTCTAGAGAATTTTGTTTTATTTTATCTATTTATTTACCCTTTTTATATATATATATATATATATATATATATATATATATATATATATATATACAAGTGAAGAGAAAGAACTAACAGATTTAGAATTCACAGTTCTTTAGTATTTACTTTTTTTTAAAAAGTGCTCAATTCAACGTAGAACTTCATATTTTTTTATATTTTTATTTAAAAATATCTTACATTGCGACACGTAAATATATATATATAAATATATATGTGTGTGTGTCTGTGTGTGTGTGTGTGTATGTGTAAAATGTATGTATATAAATATATATATATATATATATATAAATATATGAAATTTTTTATGTATATTATTTATATATAATATATGCACGGTACTTATTGGAAAGCGCTCAATATCAGTGATAGAGCTAACATATTTAGTTGGATTGATGTGATTTTGTGACCCTGGGTTTCACACTACTTGCAATCGTGAGTTTGTCTGAGAATCGCAAGTAACACGAAACCCAGATTCACAAACTCATATTAATCCAACTAAACATATATATATATTAATCCAAGTAAACACACATATATATATATATATATATATATATATATATATATATATATATATATATATATATATATTCAGTATTATTGTTATGGACATTTTGGTTGTGATCATATCCACAATAATTTTAGATGTGATTGTAATTATTTTGATATTGTCTAGATTGGATTAATTGTTTTGAATAGAAGATATTAAGGAGTTAGTTGGTAATATTAAATTGTTTTCCTCTAGTTTAATGTCATTGTTGTTGTCGTCATTCTAAGGATATTAGACTTCTTTATAGGTATTTTCTATGCATATTGCTTCTTCAAGTAAATATTGGGGGCTGCAGATTCTTAGTGCTCTTAGATGAAATCATATAATTATTCCAGATTATATTCTGTTGCAGTGGTAGGAATAGTAATTTATGAGGTCATTTGTGTTCGTAGATTTTCTGTAAACATTTAATTGAATGCCATAATTGGTTCTGTGTAGTCAACATTATTAAGCTTGTTGAAAAAAATGGTCGATTTTTCTTTCCTTTCCTGAGCTGTTCTGTATATATATATATATATATATATATATATATATATATATATATATATATATAATCCATGTGTTGAATTAATTTGAGATTACTCAAAGTTTAAGACCCACAGGGCAAGAGAAGCAGTAGGATAAACAGATAACAACCGACTTTTTTTTACAATAATGTTCACCCTATACAAGGCTCGAGAGCCACTCGGAGTAGATGGTTACAGTGTTGGAGGCACAGTTTATGCGGGTATGTGAGGAAAATAATGGTTAACACTAGACTTGAACAGGTTAGGATTGTAGTGATCGGGAAAGCATCCTCCTTGGAGTTGGTCCCACAGAGTAGGGGTTCGTGGAAAAAAGCTGTTCGAGGGGAACTTACATCTCGTCGAAGGGAATAGGGGTAGTTCACTAAAATGTGTGAGTTATTGTGGTTGTTAGCTTAGAACAGGTGGAACTGAGAAATGTAGCTCGTCTGAGCACTTTGTTCGGGTGAATGCATGGCATATCAAAGACTAAGAGGGATGGTAAATAGTAAAAATTAACTAGAAAACAAATGACAGAAAGTTGTGGAGAGGCATGATTGACATATATTCGACGTGGTATAATGGTTAGCAATCTTGCATCGCTTGATAAATTACTAATGAGTTTGATCCACAATAAGTGCTCTCTACTTTCGGCCTTGTGCTACATATAAGCTCTGCTAAGTAAATCAATAGAAGATATAAAATCACGAGATTTCTCCTGCATTATTTCTGGGATTGACTTGAGTCTTTCCTTCTAGATAGACAGATGTGAACAGATAGATAGATAGATAGATAGATAGATATGTATACAGTGCGATATATATGAATAGTCAGTGATAGATATCAATAAACTGTGATAGATAGATAGATAGATAGATAGATAGATAGATAGATAGATATGAATAGACTGACAGAAAGAGGAAACCTCAATCTTCTCTATGGTTCGCATCGGTATGTTATGTCGCTATAGCCCACAGGAATCACTATTTCCGTTCATACCAGCGTGACAGCTCCGATCACAAGAAGTGCCTGTTCATGACTGCTCGTAATAAATGCAAACGTGTCCTCGAAAGAACTTTGTTTGCCGAGAGAATGAGGCTCCGTATTACATCTATTGACTTTAATTCTTATGATTGCTTGTGGCTCTGTAATAGTGTATTAAATAAAAGTTTACTATTCCTCCTTTCTTCAATCAATTTGAAGTGTTAACATCTGCTGATAAAGCAGAATGTTTAGCCCGTAAGTTTTCTTGACTAATCTGGAGAATCCTTGACTAACTTTCCACTTAGAACCGAGTCTTTGTTGAATGATATGCATCTAAACCCATCCATAGTTTCTGCTATCATCTCTAATCTGAATCCCTACAGAGCATGTGGATATGATAATATCCCTGTAATAGTCCTTAAGAAGTGTGTTCCCGAACTGTGTCCTGTTCATTCTGAGTTGTATAATAAATGCCTTGCTGCCTCTTGCTTTCCTGTTTGTTGCAAAGCCTTATCTGCTATTCCCATCTTTAAGAACTCAAGTGAACTGTCCGACCATTCCAACTATCTGGCAATGTTTTTCTATTCCACCTCTTTTTGCTAAAGTACGGCAGGCCCTAATTAAATATGAATGAGTTAAGCATCTCATATCACAGGGCCTTCTTTCAGACAAGCAATATGGCTTTCGTTTCTCTAGGTCAACTGCTGATGCATTAACAATTGTTGTGGAAAAAACCATCAAGCTTTAGATAAGAATGTTGAAGTTCGGGCTGTTGTTTTGGACATCACGAAACCGTTCGACGGTGTTTGGCATGCTGGTCTTCCTCACAAGTTGAAAAGCTATGGTGACTCCGGACGAATTTTTGCATTGACCCAGTCTTTCTTATCAAATCGTCAAATGAACGGTATCCTGAAAATCACACTTCTATATCCTTTTGTACTAATGCTGGTGTCCCCTCCCCCAGGGTTCTATCCATGGCCCTACTTTGTTTATAAATTTCATTAAAGACCTTCCCGATGGCACCAGCTCTCAAATTAATATATATGCTGGTGAAACAACTATTTACACCTGTCTCGAACTGATTAGTTCGATATGGTCAAATTGGTGGCTGGTGTCGAAAACGACGTTCAGTCTGTTGTTAACTAGGGCAAAGAATGGCTTGTCAATTTTAACGCCTCCCAAAATTAAACTGCTCTCTATTAATCATCTGAGAGACCCCTGATGGCTGATGCCAACCTCCAGGAGAATGACAGGTTTTCGGGATAATATTCTTGGTTGACATGAAGTGGAAAGACTATATTGGATCTATTCCTAGGTCCGGTGCTAAGAAAATTGGTTCACTGTGTCGTGCTAGACATTTTTTCTCTCCCGAATCTATCTTACATATCTATGAGTCTACCATTCATCCATGCTTTGAATATTGCTACGGTCCGGTACTCCTGATATATATAACTCGAGACTGATAAAATCCAAAGTAGAATCAGCAATATTCGCCTTCATTCACTGTCTCCTGGAACGTGATGTTGCTTCTCTGTGCTTTTTCTATAAATACTTTCATGGTAATTGTTCTGATCAGTTCTGCGCTATGGACTCTATGATTTAAGCGCAGTACTAGATTAGCAACTAGGTCCCCTAAATTTTACTATTGAACTGGCTAGATGTAACCGTAAATTTCTATGCTGACAGTTTCATTTCTCGCACTTCTCGTTTGTGGAACTCTCTTCCGATACAATGTCAGTCGTTATCTACTTTCTGATCCTTCTGTAGTTGTTCTCACTCATTAATAATGTTTCTGTTTTTTTTATTCTTTCACATCAAGTAAACCCATATGCCTTAGTGGCTTTACCGCCTTGCGTCTTAGTGGCTTTACTCTCTTGCTTGGGGTAAATTCGATTTTTTTTTAAAATATATATGATTTAATTATCTACATTTATTTAACGTATTTATTTTATTTAATCCAGCAAAAATGAAAACTGCCTCATAAATAAAGTTTTATAATTTGGAAAAAACTTCCTTTTAAAAGATTTTCGGTAACTTATAAACCACAAAAAAAAAAAGAATTTTGCGGTAGGCGAATGGTAGTGGCTCCATGGTTTAATGACAGTGGTTCCATGATTTTCAACATAAACGACTAATTGGTACCGTCAGAGGGTTATCGGTTTACAGAGGAATGGTTCCATATTTTGTGTGTCACAGAATCCGTTGCAGAAAGAAAAAAAGAGGGTATGTGTGAAAATAAAGCAATAATTTGTATAACATTTTGTTTAAAGAGATTTGTTCGTTTTATTTTGAAATAGGATTCAAATTACGATTTTCAAAAAAGAAGAGAGAAAAGTAGTTTTCATCTGTGCCTATCTGTACACTTCGCAGAAGAAAACAAGTAAATGCAATCTTTGCCCCTATATATATATATATATATATATATATATATATATAATTGTATATTTAGGCAGCAACCCATCTTTCATGCAAGTTTCGTTAAAAACGACTGACAAGGTGCTGTGGTTAAGTTTTTATATAATTTTTTCATGTATTCTTATAATTTAATTTCTTTTCAGTACATAAATTATATTGAAATTGTCCAAATGTTTTATGTATCCAAACCTATATATATATATATAATCGACTCTCCTGTCGAGATTCGACGTATGAGGGTCAAGCAGATCAGTTTCCAGGAAACCGACAGCCCGACACCGGCACATGAGATTTGATTATAGTGGTGAAGGCCTCGTGCAGGACCATCCACACTTTTTGAAGGGACAAATACAGAGACCTGGTGCACCGAATGCCACAAGGTTCCCAAACGACCCTCCGCAGGTTTTTGAATTCAGAGTTGTCCTTCTCCTAGACCAATTGCCATCCAAGGCTATAGAACCCAGTCTGTCCTGCTATTTTACCCATAGCTGGAGGAAGAGGATTCATACCTTTCCCAAGGGTATTAGCACGTAAGTGAATGTAATGGATTCAACTGGAATTCGAACTCGGCTCTTCGATTCCTCAATCCAAGCTGCTATCCATTACTCCACCATGCCTCCTATATATATATCTAAATCCTAGTGAGCCAGGTACTACCTAACTAGGTTTCAGTGGGAATCATCAGTGGGAACTGGTAGCAATCCAGTTTTTTATGCATGTTTCGTTAAAACCGATTGACAAGATACTGTGGTTAATTTTCGTATATAATTTTTCATATATCCTTATAATTTATTTTTTAAGTTATTACTCGGTAGGGTTTTTCTTTGTACCAGAAATTTAAAGTACTGGATGATTTCTTTCGCCCTGTTCGGAGGTTTCTGGTTCTTTTCTTCTTCTTCAAAATATTTTTCCTCGGATGACAATTTGTTTGAAAATTGTGCCATCCAGGTTTTTTCACCGAGCTTAAATAAATTTACATTATATATATATATATATATATATATATATATATATATATATATATATATATCGCTTTTTTGTGTGTGTATATTTAAATACGTCTGCGTGTTTATGTATTATAATCTGTCTTTTGCAAGATTTCATCCTCTCCTGACTCTGTTTATGCTTCAAATGTATCTATATTGTCGTGAAGTTCAGAGCAACATTTGATCTTAACCTTTATTCTAACTTAAATTCAATAAAAACAAAATAAATAGAATAACATATGTATTTTTCTTTTTTCCTCTGTAATTTTATAATTTTAGACTTAATATAGATTAAATTTAAATTTTAAAATGGGTAATTTTTAATTTCAAATTTTATCTTATAATTTAATATTTATGAGTTAGAATAAATTCTATTATAGTCTAACCCCAACATAAAAGCGTTAAGTAATTATTACAACCTTAAAGTCCGTTGTCAAGTTTTTTGAATTCTCGTATACTTGTATTTTGATTGGTCATTCCAGCTTATGTAACAGCGTTTACCCTTAGCGAGGAGTGTTTGATTGATTTGAACCTTTTAAAACGCTTTATTCTACATTGAACACCATCACTTGATAAGACACCAGAAGTGTTAAAATAAAATGGCTATTTTTGTAATGATCTTATAACATATTTATGTTATAATTTTTGAATAAATAATTATATATATATATATATATATATATATATATATATATATATATATATATATATACACCGCTATAAATTAATACAGAATTTTAAAATATTTAAAAGTTTATATATTTTTCTAATTAAATTTTGTAAAAAAATTATTGTAAAAATTCAGTAATCATGCAACATAAAGATGTGTTTTTCTTAAAACAATAGTGCCCATATTATATTTTATAAATAAAAGCATTTAAACGCTTTCTAATTGTGGCGGGGTGATTTCACAGTGGAGGCTTGTATTTGTACTAAGTCGGTCCTAAAATAGGTTCGACGTACAAAACGTTAGGAACTTGATATAAAAGGTAATGACGCAGAGTAATCTAGTTGTGGTCGCTGATACTTTAGTATTTCGACTAACTCTTGTCCGACATCGACTGACGATATTCAGCCCCACCCCCACTGGGGCATCATGTGGCACAAGGCCGGTTATTTAATGTGGGATCTCCGAGCCGGTGGGATCCCGTGGGCTCGGCCCAAAAATATGCCCATTGAACCCGTATAAACGGGTTCAGGGCCGATTTACCTCCCCGAACGAGACTCCGCCCTTCGGCGTAGCCTCGTTCGGGTTCCTCCCCGCCCGAAGGCAAAGAGTTCAACCGTTCAGCCGGTCGTCCGACATCGACTGACGATATTCAGTCACCCCCCCCCACGAGTGTGTCATGTGGCACAAGGCCTTTTTAACGTGGGCATTCCGAGCCCGTGGGAATTCCGAGCCCGTGGGAATTCCGAGCCCGTGGGCTCGGCCAAAAATATGCCCATTGAACCCGTATAAACGGGTTCAGGGCCGAGTTTTACCTCTCGAAGGAGACTCCGCCCTTCGGCGTAGCCTCCTTCGGGTTCCTCCCGTCCGTAGGAAGAGAGTACAACCGAACAGTTGCTCAGAAAGTACTGGATCGACTGACTCACCGACTGACCGACCCGTTACTCTTAATACTCCTACTTATTATAGGTGGGAGAGTCTATTAACTATAGAATAGGTGTGTTCTACCGTAACACTAATTAAATAAAGTCTTAGCTTTATTGCATTTTTTATTTTACTATTCAGAGAAGATTTTTTGTAACAAGGTATCCACTTTGACACCCAAATATTCATGATTTAATTTCTCCGAGGACTTGTCCTTAGAACTGATACAGTATTAAACGTTACATAAAAGAATTTCTCGAAATTTCATAAAATTAAATAAGTAAATGTGCTTTACAGATGTACAAAAAGAATATTTTTACCAAGATTTTCTAAAAAAAGAAACATTTCAAAAATAATTTCATTCATATGTGGAGACGTACTGAAAGTTTCATTAAAATAAAACAATGACCTGATTTTTAAAGAATTTTCCAAATCAGTGTGGTTTGCACCCCAAAAAATGCCAATATGGTCACCATAGAATGAAACCGTCATAGATCTGGTGTGCTTTGACCGTTTGGCTACAGAGAACTGAATGGCCAAGCAAAGCCCTAATAGTTTCAGCTTAAACGGTGGGTTCTATGGGTGTTTTACTTTTTTTACAATGTTGATCACCCTGTACATGGCCCAAGAGCCATTCGAGGTAGAGGTTTATAGAGTAAGAAGCAAGGTTTATGGTGATATGTGAGGAAGATAACGGTTGACACTACAATTGAACAGGTTAAGATTGTAGAGATCTGAGAAACCTCCATTTAAAGTCATTTCCACAAAGCATAAATGTGCCTGAGCAGGCGTCTGAAACAAGGATTGGCTAACTGTCATACTCGGATACGGTAGTTTTTATCTTAAAATTTCACACCATTTGTTTGGAAAATAACTATTTCTAAAATTAAAAATTCATATATATATATGTGTGTGTGTGTGTGTGTGCGCGTATGTGTGTTTGTGTGTGTGAGAGAGGGTGTATTTGTATTTGTGTGTATAAGAGATAGAGTTTTTCACACACTTCTGCAGTTGTGTTTATAAGAAAATAAACCTAATTATATATATATATATATATATATATATATATATATATATATATATATATTAAGTATGTGTGTATATAAATATAAATATATAAATATATGTATATATAAATATATATATATATATAATGTGTATGTATATATATATATATGCAATTTTATATATATATATATATATATATATATATATATATATATATTATTTATATATTATATATACGACGTACTTAATGGAAAGTGCCTAATATCTGTGATAGAGCTGACATACTTAGATGTATTTTCTTGTGAACACAACCGCAGCAGCGTGTGAAAAATCTCTATCTCTTATACACACAAATACATACGCACACACACAAACACACACACACATACATATACATATATATATGAGGTCTTAACCAAATAATAAAAATTCAATGAGTGAAAGTGCGTGTAGGTTTGCGTACGTGTCAGTGAAAATTCGACGACAATTAATTTTTTCTCCCACTACCATAAAAAAACCGATATACGCAACCATATATAAATCCAAAATTTAAAAATTAATCAGTTTGTCTGACGATCGCAAATAGCGTGAAACCCAGGTTCACAAACTCACACCAACTATATAAATATATATATATATATATATATATATATATATATATATATATATATGATCAGTTATTTTTCTTGAAAGTACATATGTATATCATACATATATATATATATATATATATATATATATATATATATATATATGTGTGTGTGTGTGTATGATATACATATGTACTTTCAAGAAAAATAACTGATCATATATATATATATATATATATGATCAGTTATTTTCTTGAAAGTACATATGTATATCATACATATATATATATATATATATGTGTGTGTGTGTGTGTGTATGATATATATGTACTTTCAAGAAAAATAACTGATCATATATATATATATATATATATATATATATATATATATGTAAAGGATAGAATATGTCACTTAGCTGATTGATCTTACCTTCAGCATCCCAACTCTGGAGTTTCATAGACAGACCTGTCCATCCGTACTTCAGGTGGTATCAGCAATTCATATATATACATATATATATATATGTGTGTGTGTGTGTGTGTGCTTAAGATTTGCTTTATTTTTTATGGAATTGTGTGAGCTTTTATAGACATAGATAGTATACCAAAACTGCATGACGACTGCCTGTAGGTGATGAATTGTTTTCTACTTTATAACCCCGTCCGTTGTCACAGATGAAACCTTGCTATTTTCATATGAGATGTTTGGAGGTGAACTTACATTCCTTGCTTTCACCATTTCAGACCTTCCCAACTAGGACCCGCCATGCCATATACACACGGTCGTCTCATCCTCATCCCCTTCATATTCCACTGGTGAGGAAGAAGTTTCACCCAGATAGCTTCTTCCCCAGAGTTGTTGCATCGTAGAACACACTCCCGAGAAGATGCTTCCTGAATAACTACAATTTTAACCTCTTCAAATCGCGAGTCAACCGCTATCTATCCTTCAGTTCCTCATAATATGCACCCCTTGCCCCTTTCCTAACTAAAAACTCATTTAGTAACCCTCTACCTTGAATGGCTCTTGGGCCATGTATTTTGTGAGCAATAATAAAATATTTCAGATGGCGTGTTGATTCCTATGTCCACACTGTCTATATATACACTTCAGTTCAAAAGTTTGAAGACAGCCCCAGAATTAACATAGGATGAGAAGAGTAAAAAAAAAAACTGAAAAAAATCCTTTGAATTTACCTCAACTTTCGTTTCATCGGAGAAGAGAACATTCTTCCAGTCTTCTACGGTGAAATTTTTTTAATAGTGAGACCATTCAAGTCTCTTGGCTTTGTTGGCTTTCCTTATTAGCGGCTTAAACCTTCGTGTAGAAGATTTGTAGCCTTGTTCTAACAAGATTTATAACCTTGTTCTGACGGACTGTTGAAGAGGCAAGACTTGCTTTTCGCTTAGACTGGCTGCAATTTCTTGGCTAGTTATAGTCCTAGTCTTCGAAACCTCTCTCTTGATTACCCTGCCAGTTCTATCATAAATCTTTTTCTTTCGTCCCCTTGTTTCCTTCCTTGGAGCAGGAGTGGCATCATTATGTGCCCTAAACACTCGAGAGACAGTTGATTGCGAGGTTATAGCAATTTCTGCAATTTCTCTCGTAGACTTGTCTGCTTTTGAGAGGGCAATAATAGATGCCTTAAGTGGTTCTGATGCGTGTTTGTACCCTTTCATCTGGTTAGTGACTTGAGTGGCTATTTTTAGGTGTTTTATACTGTATGAGGCTTTCTGGAATATTCTGGAATATTCTAGATTTAATTTAAGCTGTTCTAGAATTCTCTAGAATATTGTTCTGAGTGTATTGTAAAATAGTTTTCAATATTTTGTCAAAAGCTCTTTAAATTTACCAGTTTAATCATTAGAATGCGATATCTGAGTCACTTTTTTTGCACAGAGTTTTTTCTCCTGAATCTCATATCCAAATTTATAATTATCAATAGAATACCTTAGGATGAATAAACTTTTTTCCTGGGTGGTCGAGAAGGGGTCTTTCTATTAGTAAGATTAAAAAAATTTTTAACCCAAAACAATAGACAAAAACTATTTTTATTAAAAATATCAGGTGAGTCACTTTTATCGAACAGAACTGTATATCTATATGCTCCATTGAAAGAAAGCAATATTATGAGTGACCTATATATAAATTATTTACATAAGTAAAAAAACATTGAAAAGGCATTTCCTAAAAAAATTAAACACTAAATTGTTATCATGCCGTTCACAACTGGGGCGTGTAGAGACCTCATCACGTGTACAGAAATAAAATAAATGGTTGTTCGCAGGTTATGCCGTAAACATATGTCGACATAATTAAGGGCGCCCACGATGGCGCGTTATGATCGTCTCTCAGACCAGTTCGCTGGTAACTTCTATTTAATCCTCAAAGATATCTCACTGTTGTGGCCTTATGCTACACTAAGCACATGTTTTGCAAAAATTTTAGGGCATCTACCATAGTAATTAAATCAATCAAAAGTTGTTTCATCATTGATGAATCCTAGTGTCGAGTTCGAATTCCACTCGAATTCATTACATTCACTTACGTGCTAATACCCTTGGGAAAGGTATGAATCCACTTCTTCTCCCTCCAGTTACGGCTAAATAGCAGGGCAGACCAGGTTCTATAGACTTGGTTGGCAAATGGTCTACCGCAAAAAGAAATGGCAACTTACTGCGGGAAAAAATCTGCCTCGTCAGTCATGTATGGAAAGATGCATGATCGCCTATGCGTGTATCACGTATGGCACATAACTAACTGTCCCTTGGGAAAAGTATGAATCCTCTTCTTCTCCCCGTACCTATAGGTAAATAGCAGGATAGACTGGGTTCCATAGCCTTGGATGGCAACTGGTCTACCGCAGAGAGAAATGGCAACTTACTGCGGGAAAAAATCTGCCTCGTCAGTTATGTATCAAAAGATACATGATCGCCTAAGCGTGCATCACGCATGGCACATAACTGACTATGGTGATAATTGGGCGACTGTGCCTGCCAGGAATCGCAGTGAAACGGGTTATCAATCTTCTGGACATACATTTTTTTATATAATAAAGTTTAATCAATAAAAGGCTCAAGAGCCATTTTAGGTAGAGGACTGCTGTTAAAATGGTAATGATGAATAAAGAGTGTGATAATAACGAAATAGGATGCTGTAGGAAACGAATATTAAGAATATAAGAAGGATAGATAACGATACAGTTTTTGACTTAAAGAGAATAATATTGCCGTTGTTGGAAACCAGCCTAGGAGAAGTCAACTCTGAACTGAAAAACCAGCTACCTGAATATGGCTTGACATGTACTGCAGATATTATGCCTGAAAAGCAAATGCATGATAGATTTCAGTAACTACGGAAGTTCCCGAAAGAGACCGATTATCCGCCATATTGTTAACACTAACGGAAAGTGGTCCTAAGGAAGATAATGGTTACTCGGATCAAAATTGTCATCGTACTTTAAAGTGTTGCCATTTGATTTTCTTTCTGAATCAATTACTAAATATCAGAATTGTTTTGAATCCCTTTTCTCTTTGGTCGAAAACTTTTAAAAATTTACTCAAATTGAAAAAGAGAGAGAGAAAAACGTCTTGCTAACGGCTGTCCAATCAGCTCTCAACGCACGACCTTTTTTGTTTTTGCTTCTTTTTTATGTGTCTATATTTCTGAGATGAGGTATTATGTACATTATTTACTTTATTCGGACTATTGTCCTCATCTTTGTCGCCATATTTATTACAACATTTCGGCCGTTGTACGCCCCGGTCTTCTTCAGGTGGTTGGAAGGTCGAACTGTAACCTTTAATTCGCTCACTGGGGTAGACTGTTCTAGTTCCACGTGCCATGTTTTAATGGATGTCAGTTATCAGTTATCTCCTGTTAATTTCCCTCTCCAAGTTCTCCAGGTATTGAACTCACACTCCTTGGGTCCTGTTACAGATATCCTCAAGGACACATGGCACAGTGGATAAAGGCGTTGGTTAGATCCAGTGACAGAACCCAAAGAGTGTGAGTTCAATACCCGGTGAAGGCAGTGGAGAACTTTCAGAGGGGAATTAACAGGAGATAACTGACAACCATTGAACATGGCACGTTGAACTAGAACAGTCTACCACAGTGAGTGAATAAAGAGTTCAGTTCCAACCACCTGTAATAAATATGGCGACAAAGATGAGGACAATAGTCTGAATAATGTTTTTTTTTAAACTAGAAAATAAGCACACATTTGAAAATTTTTCTTAATAATGCAGAGATTTACACAGACACACATACACGCACACAAACATATA
>CAHIKZ030000402.1:4227500-4245000 GCA_903632075.3 Acanthosepion pharaonis | reverse complement strand
ACAAATGATATACGGATATAAGAGCTGCTCTTGAAATTGCCTCCATGCGATACGAAATGCTAGGGCCACTTGACGTGTGCTTATACCTGAATCATCTCCGACAGCCAGTAGAATTTGCTCTTCATGGTTTGTGCTGCCACTGATCCTGTCTCAGCAACACGACGATAAACAGTAGCAAAGTTTGGATGACTTGGTTGCCTTCGTTCTGAAAATGCAATCTGATGCAGCCGTGCAACCTCACGTCCATTACCATTCGTGCGGCCGTATGTAAAAATCATATCTGCCTGCCCACGATATAAATATCCTGCCACTGTTAAACGGAACACTTCTTAGGTAATTCGCTACTACAGGCGTTAAACATTGAAGACAGACTAACCACAAATGTACTCGAATGGCAAATGTAACCTAGTGTACATGGCAACACAGCGCCATCTACCGTAAACTTTCTGTAAACTAAATAAATCAAAAATGAAAGATTTGCGGACATATGTTTATAGGAACTTTGTCCTTGTTTTGGTGTGAGGAACCCGTTCCCAAAGTTTGTAAAAGTATTTTTGATACACCCCATATATATATATATATATATATATATATTATTTCACACATTTCCCCTTACAAGATAGATAGATAGATAGATAGATAGATAGATAGATAGATAGATAGATAGATAGATATGTATATGCATCAGTAAGTCAACAGCTTTAAAAACGTCACCAATATCCAGAGGACTTAAAACGATTACTTGGTTACTTATTCTAGTGCATTATTTTACTTAACAGTTATTGCCATGTGACGTAAGCAATCGTCAGTACATCATTTAAACAAATCAGTCATTAATAATTAGCAGCAGCTTTTTATCACCGTCTCTCACTTATTATTATTGCCAACTAAGACTGTTGCAAAAAAATAAATTTGGTTTTACTCTACAAAAAATTATTTTTACATAATGTTTACAAAAATATTCCCTTTTGATTAATAACTTTTTATGATATATATATATATATATATATATATATATATATAGATAGATAGATAGATAGATAGATAGAGAGAGAGAGAGAGAGAGAGAATATCAAATCCGTAAGTGGAAAGGATAATCCAAGCAGGTCTTTTTAATATAAAATATTAAAAAGATATATCCATAAAGAGATCTCGTATATACTGTATCCAGAGCGATATGATATACATCAAGGAAAAACTGAACAAATTATCTGGACAAATTTAAATTATTTTGTAAAATTATACCGTTTGTAATTTCGATCTGATGAGTCAAGTACTAAAAACTTACTTGCCGAAATAAATTATGGTTTATAATTGTTTTCGATGATGCGTTAAGTTTTTCCTTGATATATATATATATGTCTGTGTGTGTGTGTGTGATAAAGATATAGTTTTAAGGTATACTATACTTATGAATAAATGTGTTCGATATCAGAAAGAGAGCGTATGCAAATGTAAAATTGGGCACTGAGGTCAACTCCAAAAGCGGCGACAGTTTGCTTCATGTATGAACACAAACTTCAAGCCATGTGTGTTGTAGGCCGACTATTTATATATGCTGGTCAATGGTGCATTATGGGCAATAAAGTCTATTGTATTATCCTAACAGTTAACGGGGGAACGGTAATAGTTATGTTTGAAATTGTTCTATAGTCTGTTGAGTAGGTATAATTGTTGCTCCGAAAGCGGTTATTTGTAGCTATTTCGTCATTGTGTTACTTTTTTACTGGTTACTTATTATTGATTACTTACCAGAACTCCCCAAATCCAAACATGGTATAGTCTAGACTTCCTCGAATTAGAATTTCTGGAATTCAGACACATCTTAAAATCTGAACTTTACTATTGACATAAATATGAAGCCTTTTCTTCCATGAATCAGAACAGTACCCTCAATACCAAACATGTCGGATGTTCGGTTTACAGGAGTTGTATCGTTATTTTTGTCTTCCTTTACAGATTGTAAATGTTTTTGAATAAGATATTTCATAAATTTTAAACATTTCACAAGACGTCTTAGTTTCACAAATTACGATATTTGTTTAGCACATTTTTTTTCATTTGTTTTCAGTTATTTTTTTGTACATTTATGTAGTCAATCTACACTTTGAATAATGACGAATCAACGTTACAAACTATCTTTTGTATCCTAAAATCCAAAACTTAATAAAAATTTTAAGCTTGCCATTGAGGCCTTTTCTTCCTAGAGTCCGATAGGTATCCTCAGTAGACGTATGTTCGGTTTAAAGGAGTTGTACTGTATTTGTTATTCATGATTATTATTATTATTATTATTATTGTTGTTGTTGTATTTATGTTTGCATTTGTCTGGTTTGGTTTGGTTTGGTTTGGTTATTTTTATGGTTTATCAACCCATTGGTTCATTTAATGTCGAAATTTAGCGTTTTTTTTCTTGTATTTAAATAGAATTTTTTTAAAGAGTGAGACTGCTATTAGCTATTGTTATTTTTTTTTAAATTATATTTTTGAAATCAGTTTTATACTTTTATTTAGTGTTGCAATGATTGTCATTTTGCTATAAAAATACATTATTGGGCATTTTACTATAAAAAATATATTATTGATTTGTATTTGGGGATTCATTATTTGCCTATAGCTGGGACCCTAACAGGTGCTACTACACCGAGACAGGTTGGACCTGATAAAAACAGCAGTTAAGAGGTCGTTCCACGCTCTTCAAAACCTCCAATCTTCCGATCAAAAGCTTTGCTGCCGGATGTAGTTTATCGTCATACCTAGGATGAGTGTACTTTTGTAATTTGCTTATTATTTATTTACTTTATTTATTTATTCATATTTTTTGTTTATTGTGTATATTTAGGCAGCAATTTTTCATTGATGCATGTTTCATTAAATAATATAGACAAGTTTTGTCTATTTATTTTAAGTAAGTTCCTTTCATATTGTCTGATAAGCTTAATAACATTATCATTGAAAGACGAAAGGAAATCACCATACTGATGCCTGTTTAAATCCAATCTAAGCTTTCCGCTTACATGAGCCATTATCAAAGGTAACATTTACTTTTCAATATATCAACCAATACACGAAATAATAATGATAGTCTGTTTTTGTTGCATGAAAAATTTCAAAGCAACGACTAACTTGTGTATACGAGACGCGGAAGTGAAAATCGCATCGCAGCTCGTGACGTCACACATGACCACGCGAGAGTGAAAACGAGAAGTATTAAGTATGGGAAGCCGTTGGTATAAATCAATGGCTTCAGTTATCAATTATAGGCATTTAAGAATATTTGTGGAGATTTCGTAGTTTATTTTGTTCAGGTTAGGTTTCAACTGTTTTATGTATATAGCTTCAAGAATGTTTAGTTTTTGTTTATATATATATATATATATGTATATATAATGTCGATAAATATTTGTTATTGACAATAATTCATTTTTTCAGATTACTTGATAGAGCAGCGACCATCATGAACAACCAATGAAATTCTCTACCTTGGGTTCTGCCGGTAAAATCTGCGGAAATAACGTTGATTTTGAAATGAAACGAAAATTTCTTTTTTTCATAGCGATCGGTGTAGTGCTTGCAAGGATTGCATCAGTGACACGTTTTTTTTTTTCGACATCTATTTGTCCTACATTTTTAGTTTGTTGGATGCATATGAACCCAATCAAGGACACATGTGCGTCCACAGAACTTCTTATCGACAGATTTAAACAGAGGGCAATGCCTTGGTTCACTGGCATGCGCGCACGCACACACAGACACACACGCGCGCGTGCGCACACACATACATACACACACACGTTATACATATATATATATATATATATATATATATATATATATATATATATATATATATATATATATATATATATATATATATATATATATATATATATATATATATATATATATATATATATATATATATATATATATATATATATATATATATATATATATATATATATATATATATATATATATATATATATATATATATATATATATATATATATATATATAGAGAGAGAGAGAGAGAGAGAACGAGAAAGAGAGGGAGGGAGGGAAAGACTGAGTGATAGCTGTGATGTGTAGGTACTATTACTACACACCTCTATAAATAACCGACACACACCACACAAACTCACACACAGACACACGCATATATATATATATATATATATATATATATATATATATATATATATATATATATATATATACTCGACTCCAAAAAAATAAGACTAATGAAAATCTACATATTTATATACGAAGCTCTACCCAAAATTTCGAAAAATTAGAAAAGTATACATCCGTACATATCTATCTATCTATCTATCTATATATATATATATATATATATATATATATAAGGGTTCAAAAATAGGTATATGGTAGCAAAACGGGCACCCAAAACATATTGTGTTGATTATACAAAATATCGAAGCGTAATAATACTTAATGTATATCTACTTTTGCAAGCAAGGCATACATTTACATATATATATATCCATAATTCTCAAAATATGGGTGTATGTATGTGTGTGTGTGTGTGTGTGATCGGATGTTGTTTATACATTTCCACAGTTTTTATCTGATTTCGATGATTGTTTAATAGATAATTCTTCAGTGTCGGTTTGAGTTCAAATTGTTGGCGTCAATGGCTCTCCACTACTTCCTGTCCATTATACCTCTCAGCAACGTTTTACTGTTTAATGTCTGTTCTTGGATATATATCTTTCATAAAAAAGTTTAATAAAAATAAATAGTTTAAATTGTTACAATTATTTATTATTATACAGTTCCTTTTTCAGCACCCCCCCCAATTCAAATTGTCATCTCCCCCCATTTGGGGATGTGACTCAGTTGCACCCATTTGTTGTTACTAATATTGGTTAGACGGGTTATACTGCTAGTATATATATATATATATATATATATATATATATATATATACTATGAGTAATAAATATAATTTTTTTTCACCGTATCGTACAACTCAAAGTTTCATGCACGCAATAATCTCTAGGCACTGACAGAATAAAAACTGACCGTTTTAAAATTTAAATACTAATAACCTACTGTTAAGGCAGTGGAGCAGTCTATTTAAAAAATAAAATAGAATAAAATACTATATATATATATATATATATATATATATATACTATTTACATTATTCGGACTAGTGTCATCATCTTTGTCACCATATTTATTACAACGTTTCGGCCGTTGTACGCTCCGGCCTTCTTCAGGTGGCTGGAGCGTACAACGCCCGAAACGTTGTAATAAATATCGTGACAAAGATGAGGACAATAGTCTGAATAATGTAAATAGTGTACATAATACCTCATCTCAGAAATATAGACATATATATGTGTGTGTGTGTGTGTGTGTGTGTGTGTGTGTGTGTGTGTGTGTGTGTGTGTGTGTGTGTGTGTGTGCAGGGTCTGATAGGTAAATCGTCGTCATTTTATATTTTTAATTTTTGCGCATCCGTTTTTTTAGGGTTTTTTTTTTTTGCTTTTGCATTTTGGTAACTGCACATAATAATAAGGTCATTTTAGCACTGTCTTTGAGAAAAAGAGCACCTTGACACAATTCACTCCGCCAGAAATTTGAAAATGGCATGCTGTACTGCTTGGCATTCGCGCCGGAAGCTCCAATACGAACATAAGTGTTTGGGTGTCAATCTAAAGAAAGTGCAGAGGATTTGGAAAGAGTTGGATGAGTCTAATGGTGATTACGAAAGTGTCGGGAATTATCACTAGTGTTGGCAATGTTATGCCTCCATTCATCTTCCAGCAGAGTCTCAGAGTCAACACGGAGGGCTACATCAAGTGCCTTAAGGAGATAGTGCTGCCGTTGGTCAAGAGGGCATCTACTGGAAGGTGCCTATATCTGACAACAGGATTCTGTACCATGCCACACAAGCAGGAGAACCCAGTCATGGCTGTCAGACAATTTCTGCGTTCACATCACCCCTTATATCTGGGCACCTAACTCCACAGTCTGCAGACCCCATTGATTATTATGTGTTGGGCGCAGCCGAGGAAGAGACCAACAAAACTCCTTGTAACACCAAAGATGAACTGAAGACAAGGATTTAAACAAGACCACCCAGAAGAGTTGCAGGAGATCCCGAAGTCATCCGGAGGCCGTGGTTGAAGGCAATGACGATTTTATTGAATAAATTTACTCTTTAGTATTTCAACGTATTTTTGTGTAATTTTGGTAGATATATCTGCTAAAATGAGACGTCAGTGTTATTTTCATTTTTACGTCATGTAGACGACAATTATCCATTGCACCCTCTGTGCGTGTGCGTGTGTGTGTGTGCACTTCCTGATAACCGTGGCTCACACAAGGAACTGGCAGTCGCGGAAAACTCTTAGCAGGGCACCTTTTTTATATTACATAGACTTACTGAAAATTGTATTTTTCATATTGTACATTTGGTATCGTCTTCTCTATAGCGTTGGCGTCTTTGACAAGAAGTTTAATATTGTATTTAAATAATTTAAAATATGTGTGCGCGTGCGCGTTTGTGTGTGCGTTTGTGTGTGCGCGCGCGTAAGAATGAAAAATATTCCGTCTGACAATCTAAAAATAACATCCATATAAGAGCGATCTAATTCCTAGCAGAAATTTATGTCGATAAACCACAGACGTTTTTTCCAGCAGACAGGAATACATTTAGAGACACAAATATATATAAGCTAAATGTTAGAATTACAGTTGCAAACACGCACTGACTTGTAGAGTGAGAAAGAAAGATAAAAAGATGACATATATTAAACTATTTCTCTCTACCTTAATTGTCTCTGTTTCTTTTTTCTTTTCTCTCTCTCTCTCTCTCTCTCTCTCTCTCTCTTTCTCTTCTATAAGCACAAGTACGTCTTTTTACTTTTAGCGAAAGAGGTACACAGATCGCAACATGAACATTAAAAATTACCAGAAAAAAGTTATTTTTTTCTATCTAAATCTTCGTCTTTATTTCTCTTTCTTTCTTCCTCTTTCTTTCTTTCTTTCTTCCTCTTTCTTCCTTTCTTACTTCCTTCCTCTTTCTTCCTTTCGCTTTCTTTCTCCCTCTTTCTTTCGTCCTCTTTCTTTTCTCTCTCTTTATTTCTTCTTCTTTCTTTCTTTCTTTCTCCTTTCTTTCACTTTTTTCTTGTTCTTTCTTTCTCTTTCTTTCTTTTTCTTTCTTCTTTATTTCTCTTTCTTTCGTCCTCTTTCTTTTTTCTCTCTTTATTTCTTCTTTCTTTCTTCCTCTTTTTTCTTACTCTTTCTTTCTTTCTCTTTCTTCCTTTCTCTTTCTTTCTTCCTCTTTCTTTCGTCCTCTTTCTTTCGTCTTCTCTCTTTTTTCTCTCTTTATTTATTCTTCTTTATTTCTTCCTCTTTCTCTTTCTTTCTTCCTCCTTGTTTCTTTTTTCTCTTTCTTTCTTCCGCTTTCTTTCTTCATCTTTCCCTTTTTTTGTCCTCTTTCTTTCTTTCTTTTCTCTTTCCCTCTTCCTCTTTCTATCTTCTTTCTTTCTTTCATTCTATCTCTTTCTTTCTCTTTCTTGTGGAGTTCGTTCCTCGCCGAGTCCGCCACACTTTCGGCCTTGTGCCACATCTAAGCTACGCTTAGAAAATCCTTTGGGGTTTTTAAACATAGTGTAATAGTCATCAAGCTTTATCTTGCTAGATCAATTATGACTGAGTAGTGAGTTCTATCCTGACTGGGTGCTCCACACTTCTGGCCTTGTGCCACATCTAAGCTACGCTTGACAGAATTCCTGGGTACCTCGACGTTATACATACAGGCATATATTCATCCGTACAAAAAGCCGACAGGCACATCTGATTTTTTCTTTCTTTCTCGTTCTTCCTCTATCTTACTGTCATTTTCTATATATCTATCTCTCACTGAAACATGGGCAAGTAGGACACGCTCTGAAGAGCTAGTCACACATTTGCCGCCGGCATAGTGAGTTCGGTTCTTAATAGGGTGCCCCATTTTTGGCAAGAATAAATTAAGCCTTTGGAAGAGCCTGTTACAGTGATGGACAGCAATCAATTTTTGCTGACCACTCGTAGCTTAGTCATTTTAATGTTGATTAGGTGCTCCTTAGTATAGCCTTGTGCCAGACGTTACTGAAACTGAGAAATACAAGAATACCATGTTCCGTAAAACTTAATTTTGTACCAGACTAAACATAATCCTGATAACTACGTAAAAAAGAAAAAAGAAAATAGATCTCATTGCCAGGAGATAAGTACAAAATCGCCAACACTACCAAACAGGATATTCAAGAATGTGTTGAAAGAGTCTCAGTCCGACCAGACAAGATTGGTAAATATTTGGTAAGATTTTGGGGAGTGGGTCGGGTTGACACCTTTCAGTACACCACTGAATACACACAGACACACACACAGACACACATACATATAAACATACGTACATATATAAAGCTCTACTTCTGTATGGAGCACTGTTTTTTTTTTTAAATAAAAACAAAAATACTAAAGAACCCTGGACTAACGTATTCTTTCCTATTTTTCTACATACCTGCACGCACACACACACACACATATATATATATATATATATATATATATATATATTCAATCATCATAGGGTGAGGAGAAAATGTATATTTATTATTAATATAAATTATAGGTCTGCTATTATAAATCGACCGCTATTTGATTAGCACCAGCGCTAAATGTATGATATTTATATACATATATACATATATATATATATATATATATATATATATATATATATATATATATATATATATATATATATATATATATATATATAATTGTTTACTATTTCCATGTATATATGCGTGTGTGTTTTGTGTGAGTGTGTGTGCGTACATATGTGTATTATATACATTATAATATAGCATACCTTAAAACTATATTTTGTCATATAAATATGTATATATGCCATATAAATATGAATATATTTATGTATATATATTTATATCGATAAATTTGTATACATATTTATGTAGATAAATATATACTTTTTATTCTTCTCTTACTTATGCATATATCTAAACATTTATATATATATATATGTTTTAAAACTTATATAATATATATATATATATATATAATCATTTCATACATTTTGACTTTTTCCTTTCTCTTACGCTCTTGCTCAGACTCTCACTATTTATTTCCCTCTGCCTTTCTTCTGCTTTGAACACATTCATTCACCCACTCTTTCTTATCTATCTATCTATCTATCTATCTATCTATCTATCTATCTATCTATCTATCCCCCACATATACATATCAAATTCAAATGCGTTCTTACAGTGTCACTCTTTTAGAGAATAAAACACAATAGTAAAATATCATACTAACCTGATAATAAAATCATGTTTCTTACCTCGCACTCTCCTTCTGTCTGTCTGTCTGTCTGTCTGTCTGTCTGTCTCTCTCACTCTATCTATCTATCTATCTATCTATCTATCTATCTATCTATCTATCTGTCTGTCTATCGATGTATCTATCTATCTATCCATTTCAATCTGTTTACATCTCTATCTCAATCTGTTCATTATCCATCTATCTATCTATCTATCTATAACTAAAATGCGGTATTTTTTTAAACATTTCACCCCAAGCAATGCGAGGGCACGCAAGGACTGACAAGGGGTGAAATTAAGAGTAAAGTGGGTGCTTGAGAAAAGGATATAAAGAATGACAGGGATCAAGAGCATGGCATTAGAAGATGTCGACTGACATTACATTTAAATTAGTATTAATCTGAATATATATATATATATTGGACAATGTGGTCAGCACAAAGCCGTGACAGACTATTTCATGATTGGATGCAATATTCAGGCCTGAAAATTGTTGAAGCTTGAAGACTGTCGCCGTCTGGTATTGAACACAGTGTACAATTTTATATTTACATATGCTTTCATTCTTTCTTTCTTTCTTTCTCCTTTCTTTCTCTTTTTTCTTCCTTTTCCTTTCTCTTTCTTTCTCTTTCTTTCTTCTTCTTTCTTTCTACTTCCTTTTTCCTCTTTCTTCCTTTCTCTTTCTTTCTCATTCTTTTTTTCCTCTTTCTTTCGTCCTCTTTCTTTCGTCCTCTTTCTTTTTTCTCTCTTTATTTCTTCTTCTTTCTTTCTTCCTCTTTCTTTCTCTTTTTTCTTACTCTTTCTTTCTCTTTTTTCTTACTCTTTCTTTCTTTCTTTCTTTCTTTTCTTTCTTTCTTTCTTTCTTTTTCTCTCTTTCTTCCTCCTTGTTTCTTTTTTCTCTTTCTTTCTTCCGCTTTCTTTCTTCCTCTTTCTCTTTCTTTTGTTCTCTTTCTTTCTTTCTTTCTTTCTTTTCTCTTTCTCTCTTCCTTTCATTCTTTCTCTTTCTTTCTCTTTCTCGTGGAGTTCGTTCCTCGCCGAGTCCTCCACACTTTCGGCCTTGTGCCACATCTAAGCCATGCTTAGAAAATCCTTTTGGGTTCTTAAACATTGTGTAATAGTTAGCAAGCTTTATCTTGAGTAAAAAGTGCTCAATATCAAAGATATTGAGCACTTTTACTCATACAGCCTACTATAAAATCATATATATATATATATATATATATATATATATATATATATATATATATATATATATTACCTACAGCCAAGGTAATACTCACCCACAGTGTTGTGGATATTGAGGGTTCCTATCGAGTTGTTAGCCATAATAAATTCATTAATCTGTGTCTTGTGGAGGCTAGTGATATTTTTGTTTAGTTTTATTTTTTAAATTTATCTTCGTCGATGAGAATAGGGTCAAGTTTTTTGCTTAATTCAACTTTGTATTCTTATTCTAAACGAGACCAACAGCAAGAAAAAACTTGACTCCACACACACACACTCATGTATGTATGTATGTATGTATGTATGTATGTATGTATTTTTTTCAGTGCACCTACTTCGCTGCCGAATGTGGTACAAGGTCAGTTTAAAGTGGGTTTAATGGCAGTACCGTCTAAAAATTGCTTAATCCCCCTAGGTACTTCCCCTTCTGGGGATACCTCAGGCGTCGGCTAATGACCCCAGCTCCCTCCCGAAAGAGATGTACTGCTTTTGTGGATTGGCCCCTCGGGCTTGCGCTTAATATTATTTTCAAACGTGCCCGGCAAAGTGCCACACACACACACACACACACATACACACACACACACATATATATATATATATATATATATCAGTATCTAGTAAAACACCGGTTTCTAACTGTATATGCATCCAATTCCAATCTCTTGAAAAAAATGAGAGCTAAGAACTTTCGAAAAAATTAGACATATATTATATATATTTAATACACACACACACACACACATATATATATATATGTATTATATAATATATTTAAAACACACACACATACATATATATATATATATATAGTGTCTGTGTGTGTGAGTGTGTGTGTGCATTTATATTCAGTCTCTCTTTCTGTCTGCTTGGATTTATGTATATATGTAGGTATGTCGCTATTTGACTGTAAATATATATATTTTGGCGTACGCTTTCTTTTAAGCACGCATACTTTCAGAATTACATCGACTAACAGACAAAATAAGACATAGATTTGTAAGTATATACACACTTAAATTTCTCTCTTGCATTCATATTTTCATATTTGAAAAGACAAGCAGCCAAAAAAAAAGATATACGCATACATGCTTGTTTTGTGAGTTTTCTTTTTCTTCCTCTCTCTCTCTCTCTCTCTATTTCTTCCCTCCTCTTCTGTCTCATGCATAAACACATACGTACATATATATATATATATATATATATATATATATATATATATATATATATATATATATATATATATGTATTCTTGTAATCATTTTAAACTTATTCTCTCTCTCTCTCTCTCTCTCTCTCTCTCTCTCTCTCTCTCTCTCTCTCTCTCTCTCTCTCTCTCTCTTATGCCTTAATATTTTCAAAGAAAAAGAGAGTGAGAGTAAGAACGAAAACAGGAGATAGAATGGTAACCGGGAAAAAAAAATAGACTTCACAAAAGCACTATTTTTTTTTCCTTTTTCTTTAAAAAAAAAAAAGAAAAAAAGAAAAAAAAAGAAATTTCTAAGTTCTACAAACCTGTCCTTTTCTGTAGCATGCCGTCGACGGGCGGCGGTGGATGCATAGGCCGGGCCCAGGTCCTTGAGAGTCCAGGCAGCACGACCGTGTTCAGTAAAACCAGGAACACGACCAACATCACCATGTCCAGCAACCGTAGGAAAGGCCGAAGCCAATCCTTCCTTCTTGGAGACTCGTCTGAACGATGCCGAGAAAACGAGCAACCATGGCGATACTCCCGCTGCTGCTGCTATGCACATATAACGGCGACGACCACGATGATGATGATGCTGATGATGATGATGATGATGGAAGTTAATGTCGTTGTGATGGTGGTCGGGGTGGAACTTGACTCTCCTCTTACTCTACTCTTTTCTTTCTCTCTCTTTAATTCGTTCTTTTCGAACTACTTTTTTTTTTCTCCCACTTCTTTTTCTTTCCACTTTCTCTTCCTGAGATTTCTGCTTTTTTTTTTTGTTGTTTTTTTTTTGTTTTTTGTTTTGTTTTATTTTTATTTTATTTTGTTTGTTTACGTATTTATTTATTTTCGTAGATCGCCGTTACGAGACTGTACCGAACTCCACTGACGGCGGGAAACAGCATCACCCTGGTTCAATTTTTTGGGCTATTTGTACCCAATGTTCGTTTCCTTTGTTTTTGTTTTTTTCTTTTTGCTTTTGCTGTTGTTGTTGTTGTTGTTGTTGTTGTTGTTGTTGATGATGCTAATGATGACTTTATTTTATTTCTATTTGGGGGCCCGTTCTGGAATTGAATGAACCGATCTCCCAGAAGCAGTGACGATACCACTCGCCGTCTGCAACGAAAGTCGGAATCAGTTCGGGTGTGGTCGGTGCTGTATATACGCGCACAGACACACACACACATAAACACACACACACACACACACACATATATATATGGGGAGAGAGGTGGCCTGATGTAACGTCTCCTCCTGAACTGTAAAATTTTATTCGCTAATTAAATCTTGACCTCTCCAAGTCTAGAATTATCTGTCTCTATTTCCTGTACTCGTGGCTTTTCTTATGCTAATACAACTCTACACAGTAACCCTCTACATTGAGTGACCCTTGGGCCTTGCATTGGGTGAACATTATTAAAAAAATACGTTTAAACATGAAACCGACTGTCGCCGAATGTCCACTTTTAGATTTTAGATTTACATATGCTCTATCCCTTTAATTCATAAATATAGCATACTTTAAAAGTACATTTTATCACACACACACACACACACACACACACACACATATATATATATATATATATATATATATATATATATATATATAAAGATAACGATATATATTTTATATATCAGGAACAATATTGGAAAAAATGTATGACAAAGTAGAAAAAGGTTTCTTATGACGTGTTTCATCCTTCAGAACTTCATCGGACAAAATTTGTTATGTTAGTGCGACTACGCATGCGCGCGAACGAGGGATGCTGGGAATTTTGAATTTAATTTTTTTTTTTAATCGGCTAGAAAGTTGTCAGAAATGACGCAGCTTCCCCTATTTCACTATCATATTGTCTGAAGCTACGAACTTAAATGTAAAAATTAAATGAATCAGATTAAAACAAAAAAAATCAACATTCAATGAAAGTTTGTTTTTAAAATTTTCCCTAAGAATCTGAAGATACGGAATTTGATGGTAATTAACTGTTTCCTTATAAGGAAACATTCGGTGTTCATTGACAGAACAGCCAGTGCTACAGTCTGTAAAAATTTATGAAATATTTCTATTAAAACAACTTTTTCTCAAGTCCAGTAACTGTTATTGTTCTTTCCAGTACTGATAGAGATTCCATTCCTAATCTTTTATTCGATGTAGTGTAGAATGTCAATAACTTGATTATGCCATTATTTTCTCTTCGAGTTACATGTGATATCCATTTTAGCTGTTCGAAAAGGGATTGTCTTCTCTAAAATCTACAAGCTTCATCCGCTCGAATGATGAGGATGTTCAAATTGATTGTTTTATTTTTATTATTATTTGAAAAATACTATTATTATTATTATTATTATTATTATTTCCTTTGATTTCTAGTGTGTACTCATTGTCCCGACCAGAGACCTAAGGTCACGAGAATAAATAGGCTATCTTCTAGCCAAAAAATCTTTAATGATAATAAATTTATATACAATCAGGCCCTCAAAAATAGTGGTTTTAGACAAGAATTAAGCTTTAATGGAGAACTTGTAAATCAGAATAATAACAAAACTAAGAACAGAAAGAGGAATGTAATATGGTTCAACCCACCATATTGCAGACTCTCTAACATTGATATAGGAAGTTTCTTTCTGAAATTAATTGATAAACATTTCCACAGTAAACATCCACTACGTAAAATTTTCAATAGGAAGACTCTAAAAATTAGTTACTCATGCGTTAGAAATATAGAGAAAATCATATCATCCCATAATTGCAGAATACTTAGAAACTACCACAGTAATGGAACCCAATCTAGTAACCCTACCTGCAATTGTAGGAATAAAGACCATTGTCCAATCGGGGGTAAATGTAAGTATGAAAATGTAATATACGAGGCAACTATCTTTCCCGAGGAAAATATAAACGAGAAAAAAAGATACATAGGTATATCCGCCGGTGATTGGAAGCAGCGTCTATACAACCATAGACGCTCATTTAGATATAGATGCCTCAGTAGTCAGACTTCCTTATCCAAACACTACTGGGAACTAATGGATAAGGGATTAAACCCAATTTTGAAATGGAGATACCTATCAAGAGCCAGAACACCTAATAACTTCCGCGATCGGTGTGATCTGTGCATGGCGGAAAAAATCTTCATTATCAAAGATAAGAATCGAGATGAGCTGCTGAATCTTCGGAATGAGATATTCTCTAAATGTAGACATAAGAAACGATTCAAGACATGAACACCGTTTTGTAACATGTTGTCACTTATGTCAGCTCCATCTTAGTCCAATAACATCGGGCATGACATTTTAATGAAATGACTATTATGTTTTTTATGTTTTTTATGTTCATACCTATATGTATCATTGTGTACGTTTATGTGTTGCGCTATGTATTTTTATTTTTATTTTTTTTACACGCCCAAATGTTTGAAACGTTACTTATTTAGATTTTAACTTATATATATATATATATATATATATATATATATATATATGCGTATGTATGTGTATGTATATGTATATATGTATGTATATGTATGCATGTGTATATGTGTATATATGTGTATATGTGTGTATGTATATGTATGTAAGTGTATGTGTGTATATATGTGTATATGTATATGTATGTAAGTGTGTATATATGTATGTATGGAGGTGATTATGTATGTATGTGTATATGTATAAGTGTGTGTATGTGTGCATATGCGTACATGTATGTGTGTATGTGTATATTTACATGTGTATGTGTGTATGTATTTGTATATGTGTATATATATATATATACATACATATATGTATGTGTGTATGTATGTGTATGTGTGTGTATGTGTATGTATATGTACATGTATATGTATATATATATATGTATATATGTATGTGTATATATATATATGTATGTGTGTGTGTATGTGTATGTGGATATATATGTATATGTGTGTATACTTAGCTGTGTGTGTATGTGTGTATATATGTGTACATATGTAGGGGTGTGTATATAGGTATATGTATGTGTACGTATGGAGGCACATGTATGTGTATATATGTATAATTATGTATACGTATATGAATGTATGTATATGTAGATGGACGTATATGTAGATGTGTGTATGTATATATGTGTGTGTGTATGTTTTGGTATATATGTACTCATATATATTTGTATATGGGTGTATATGTACGTGGATATATGTGTATATATAGTTAGACGGATAGATATAGGGATACATTGTCTATTTGTTTAAATAATTATATAGAAATGTAAGGTTTTATGTTTATGTGCACGTATGCGTATGTCCGTATGGATATATGTGGGTAAGTGTGTTTATATATATGAAGGACAGGATGCAGATTGCTGTATGTGTGTATACATACATATTTTTTGTATATTTTTGGTTTATATATATATATATATATATATATATATATTTTGAACAATAAGAAAATTAAAAATTAAAAAATTAAAATCATTAGACACAGTGGGTTGTAGATTAATATTCTTTCGTTTTTTATTATTATTATTATTATTCCATTTAGATTCCTCGACTAGTTTCGACCGAAATGGCCATCATCGGGAGGCGAAATATTTCTGCTTGCTGTTGGCAAGGAACTATATATGTGTGTGTGTGTGTGTTTGTGTGTGTGTATATATGTATGTATGTGTGTGTGTATGTGTATATGTATATGTATGTATATATATATATATATATATATATGTGTGTGTGTGTGTATATGGATGTGTATGTGTGCATACACGCATATACATGCATATGTATGTGTGTGTGTGTGTGTGGGTAGGTGTATATATATGTGTATATGTGTGTATATATATATATATATATATATATATATATATATATGTATGTATATATGGGTATGTGCATGTGTATGCGTGTATATGTATGTGAAAAGTGTGTGTATATGGATATAGATGAATATGTGTATGTGTGGATATGTGAATATATTTTTATATTTTTATATGTGCGTACATGTATGTATGTGTGTATGTGGGTATACGCCTATGTGTATGTATATGTTATTGTGTGTATTCGCATGTGTTTTTGAACATAGAAATATAGGTCCTTGCTGGATTAGATAATCGTTATATTTATCTTCATATATTTATATTTGATTTGTAACCTGTAGTCGATATTAAATTTGTCAAATTTTCTCAATTACAAAGCGGCCCTTTAAGTAAACGCAATTTTACTTTCCTTCGTCCCATCTCTCTCCCCTACCTCGTCTTTCCCTCCCTCTTATTCTAACATTAAATTGTCTATGGTGTGTGTATGTCACCACGAAATGTATCTTTATGCATTAGACATCCGTTAACATTCATTTTTTTCTCTTAATTAAACCCCTCCTCCCATATCTCCTAAAATTCTCTCTGTTAAGGTGTAATCTCCCTCCTCCTCATACTTACACTCTCCCTAAATTCTGTTTTTATTTCCGGATTTGTTTTTTTTTTCTGTTTTCTTTTTGAATTTGTAGGTCTGATGAATTGGATCGTATTTACGATTCCAATGGAATAAATTATGACCTTGAATATTAATGTTTAAGCCTTTTTATTATATCCTTACTCTGTCCTAGACATTGAGTTCTAACTGGATTCTTCCTCTTGGAATTTTTTCTGAAAATATATATGTATGGGTATTTATATATTTTGCATTTGTATGTATATTTTCCACTGATATTATCTATCTATCTATCTATCTATCTATCTATCTAT
>CAHIKZ030000402.1:4195000-4222500 GCA_903632075.3 Acanthosepion pharaonis | reverse complement strand
ATACTATGACTTGTAGCATGTTCTCGGGTATACCGAGCTTTCGCAAAACCTTCCACAAAGCAGTCCGGTTCACAGTGTCGAATGCTTTTGCGAGGTCAACAAACACCATATACATTTCCTGATTCTTTTCACGAACCTTCTCGGCAACCTGTCTCAGGGAGAAGATCATGTCTATTGTGCCACGACCTGCACGAAAGCCACACTGCGATTCAGGATAGATATCATCAACTATATGCTTTATGATTCGGTTCAAAATTAATCTGGCCAAGATCTTACCAGCTACAGAAAGAAGAAAAATGCCACGGTGGCTATCACATATCTTCCTGTTTCCTTTCTTTTTGTACAAATGTTGAATAAGTGCATCTTTAAAGTCTTGTGGGGCCATTCCCTGCTTCCAAATTTGAATAAATAATTCAAGCAATTTCTCTGCAAGCTTTGTGCCACCGTACTTAAAAATTTCCGGTGGGATTGCATCTTTCCCTGGTGCTTTCCCAGACATTAACTGTTTAATAACTGCCAAAACCTCCTGAAAGGTTGGTAAAAATGATAGCTCTGGTATTTCTGGGCGTTGAGGGATTGATTCAAGAACACCTTCGTCAGTGGTAGATGTGTTGTTGAGAACAGTATCAAAATGTTCCCTCCACCTTTTCAAGATTTCGGCTTTGTCCGTCAAGAGGTCACCATTTGTTGAAGTAATCGGCGAGACACCTTTATCCTGCGGACTGAACACATTCATTCCTTCATAAAATGCCTTTGAGTCCTTTCTATCGAATGCTTCCTGAAGATGGGTAGCCTGTGAAGACCACCATGCCTCTTTCATTGTACGCAGGGCTTTTTGTACTTGTGCTTTACAGCTTGTGATAAGCTTTCTTTTTGTCCGGGGAGTTTTTATCCTCAATCCAGGCTTTTTGTGAATTATGCATTTTCTGGATTAGATTCTGCACTTCTTCGTTGTTCTCATCAAACCAATCCTGGGGCTTGCGAATGGGCAACCCGAGCACTTCGAGAGATGTTGAGTGGGTAGCTTCACGCAAGGATTTCCAGGATGATTCGATCTCATTACTGATTTCTACAGATTCCAGTGCTTTATCAAGCTGTTCTGAGAGGAGGGCTCGCTGATCAACAGATTTCAACGACAAGGTGTTAATACGCTTTGGAACAGAGGATTTTTTCACTCTTCTGCGATCTAGACGGAGTGAGGCATCTCGTCAATTTGAATTCGTTTCGATGCCGTCTTTTTGTTATCACATAGTCAATCATGTGCCAGTCTTTGCGCGGATGCATCCATGTGGTCTTATAGCAATTTTTCTGTTGAAACAATGTGTTCGTGATACACATATCAAACTCATTGCAGAAAGAAAGAAGTCTGAGTCCATTCGAGTTCATTTGCCCAATACCATGATGACCTAAAACCCCTTCCCAAGATTGAAAATCAATTCCCACCCGAGCATTGAAATCACCCATAAGGATGATTTTATCCTTGTGGCGAATACCAGAGATAACACTCCGAAGTTGGTTGTAGAAGTTATCCTTCTCTTGCTCCGGGCTGGTCAATGTCGGCGCATGACAGCTAACAAGGACTGCACGAGTGTCGTGCTCCAGCTCAAGAGTTAGAGTCATAATGCGGTCAGATAAACCCTTTGGAAGCGACGGAAGAGTACGAGCCAAGTCGGATCTGATGACAAAGCCAACACCTGAATGCCGTGGCTCAGTTTCACTTTTCCCACTGCAATAAAAATCATGTCCCCCTTTAACTTCGGTCAATTGTGATGTACCCGCAAGTCGAGTTTCACTGAGTGCCGCTATGTCGATATTATACTTTCTCAGTTCAAGACATACAAGGGCTGTTTTGCGCTCTGGTGAAGAGGCATTATCCTGAAGCTCTCGTACGTTCCAAGATCCAAAGAAAAATGTATTGTATTTCAAATTGTTTTGACTGGCACCACAACTAATCTGTACTTAGTAAATCACTACACGCACACACACGCACGCACACACACACATAGATAGATAGATAGATAGATAGATAGATAGATAGATAGATAGATAGATAGATAATGTGTTGTGTATGGATATTTTTCTGGGACATTGTTTCTATTATTATTGTAAATGTTAATTTTATTAGCTACGCGTTTTTAAGTTGATTTCTATGTTTTTTTTAAGTTTTTTTATTTATTTATTTGTTTACTTGTTTTTTCATAGACAATGAATTTAATATTAGCCGGTTTGAGATCACTGGAAAAAAGTGGATTCAAGATTTCATATATATATATATATATATATATATATATATATATATATATATATATATATATATATATATATATATATATATATATATATATATATATATATATATATATATATATATATATATATATATATATATATATATATATATATATAACTTTGTAGATTATGCCTTAAATTGTGTATATAGCTACACTTAGATAGATAGATAGATAGATAGATAGATAGATAGATCAGAACACATGCATGCTTCTTGTTTAATAGATGAAAAGTGATAATAAAAATATTCTTTGTATATTTTTATATCTTTTTATATTTAGCTGATATGTGAGATGATTTTTAGAAATTACAAAAGTTTCGACTACTCCTTTAGCATTCCTCAGTGATGATGTTATTCTTTTTTAGCTGGGCTTAATTTTAAATCCAGTGGATGTTACTGACCCCAGTAAAAGTTCATTAACTTTAAATTAACATTAAATTTGAAATTTAGCCCAATTGAAAGAAAATACTATTCTTTATCAAACACTGTAAATGCAGTGGACCTCAGTGTAACAGTTTCAAATTTATTCTGGCACAGTTAAAAACACAAAAAAAAAACAATACATATAAAAAACACTCAATATCAAACATTGATGAAGGCTGAAGGAGTAGTCGAAACTTTTGTAATTTTCCAAAAGTTTTATTGTAGTCCCACATATCAACTAAATAAAGGCTGTCAACTCGTATCTGAGAATGCCTGCCTACAAGGATAACTAGCCGATCCCTATTGCAGACCCTTGTCCAGGCACATTTTGTGTTTGTTCAACAACCAAAGAGCCCATCTGTGGTTCATGTTGGAACTACGCCGATAAGACCTTAGTTACAGTTTCTGGGAGGGATCGCCTAATCGGACGTGATCAACCAGGTCAGCATGTTCAAAACCTCGGTCACGATGACTTGTGATTTCGTGCCAGCACAATCTCCATAGAGTTCCATTTAACCAATTTCAGAAGGCTTGAGTCAAACCGTGGTATGATTTTCAGGCACTCCCCCCAGACCGAAAACATCGTCACCTCCCTGGCAAATCGACCATTGTGAGATTCGAACTCGAATATATATATATATATATATATATATATATATATATATATATATATATATATATGCGTGTGTGTGTATCGTTGATTCTTTGGTTTCTTTTCTCATATATCGTCTAGTATTACCCACCCAAATTCATAATACCTATTTCTTTCTTTTTTTCTTTTTCTTTCATTCTTTATTTATTTATTTATTTATTTATTTCCTTCTTTCTTTCTTTCTTTCTTTCTTTCTTTCTTTCTTTATTTATTTCCTTCTTTCTTTCCTTCTTCCTTTCCTTCTTTCTTTCTTTCTTTTTTTATTTATTTATTTCCTCCTTTCTTTCTTTCCTTCCTTCTTTCTTTTTTCCTTCTTTCTTTATTTATTTCCTTCTCTCTTTGTTTCTTTCCTTCCTTCTTTGTTTCTTTATTTCCTTCTTTCTTTCTTTCTTTCCTCCCTTCCTTCTTTCTTTCCTTCTTTCTTTCTTTATTTATTTCCTTGTTTCTTTCCTTCTTTCTTTCTTTCTTTCTTTATTTCCTTCTTTCTTTCTTTCTTTCTTTCTTTCTTTCTTTCTTTCTTCTTTCTTTCCTTCCTTCCTTCTTTCTTTCCTTCTTTCTTTCTTTATTTATTTCCTTGTTTCTTTCTTTCTTTCTTTCCTTCTTTCTTTATTTATTTCCTTCTTTCTTTCTTTCTTTCTTTCTTTCCTTCCTTCCTTCTTTCTTTCCTTCCTTCTTTCTTTCTTTCCTTCTTTCTTTCTTTCTTTCTTTCCTTCCTTCCTTCCTTCTTTCTTTCCTTCTTTCTTTCCTTCCTTCTTTCTTTCTTTCCTTCTTTCTTTCTTTCTTTCTTTCTTTATGTATATCCTTCTTTCTTTCCTTCCTTCTTTCTTTCTTTCTTTCTTTCTTTCCTTCCTTCCTTCCTTCTTTCTTTCTTTCTTTATTTATTTCCTTCTTTCTTTCCTTCCTTCTTTCTTTCATTCTTTCTTTCTTTCTTTCTTTCTTCTTTCTTTCCTTCTTTCTTTCTTTCTTTCTTTCTTTCTTTATTTATTTCCTTCTTTCTTTCCTTCCTTCTTTCTTTCCTTCTTTCTTTCTTTCTTTCTTTATTTATTTCCTTCTTTCTTTCCTTCTTTCTTTTTTTCCTTTTTTCTTTCTTTCCTTCTTTATTTACTTATTTCTTTCTTTTTTCTATTTATTTATCTTATTCTCTGTGTTTGTAAGGGAGTTGCGGGCCGCTGTATGAGTTTAGAAATAAACACGTGTGTCTCTTGAAATGCCCGCAACAAACATGGCAGACTCGGGATGTGAGTCCACGTAAATAAATGATGGAAACGACAAGAATCAATATATATGTACAAACAAATAATAATATATTAACAAGAAAAGTATACAAGTGACACAAACAATAATGTCCCTGACAAATGATGTGAAAACTGTTTTGGTCCAAAGTATGTGTAGTGTGTGATTATGCATACCCACATGTGTGTGGTGCTTGTATTGTTCATGCTTTTCCCAAATTGAAACGTATTCTTCCGCGAGTGGTTTACATGTTGACGTGTAAGCGGAAAAAGTAAGAAGAGAATGATAAGATTTTATCGCAGAGTATTTATACTTCCGAGAGCGTCCCCTAGGAGCAGTTTCGAAAATTAGGAGGAGGTAACCCGACATGAGATAGAAAAGTGCTTAAATCTCTAGGTCTACATCTATATATTTACGAGTGTCTACTAAAAAGTTATAGCTTCTGGTCCCTTCCCAAAATTTTATCACTATTCAGAATTTTGGTGTGGGGGGGGGAAACTTTTTGATCAGACCGAGAAATTTTCGGCATATTCTCGAATCTTAACCTCATTATCTATTTCTTTGTCTACCACCTGCACACCAACATACAGTATTTACTATTGTGTTTCTGTGAATGGGGACATAGTCATTATCGAGGAGGTACAACAGCAGCATATGTAACTCGAAGAGAGAATGATATAATCAAGTTATTGTGTATGTCGGGTGGCAATATTAGCCGTTCCCTTAAAATAAACATTCGGATGGCTTTTATTGACCGAACAGCCAGTACTGCTTTCGGTTGAAATTTATAAAATCCTTCTCTTAAAAAACATTTTTTCCGGAAAATAGGTTTCTCAAGTCCACTATTATCGCTCTTTCCTGTACTGGTTGAAGCTTCTTAGACCTTTGTTTGAAGTAGTGCCGATCGTCGACATCTTGATTACGTCATTATCATCTCTCTCTCTCTCTCTCTCTCTCTCTCTCTCCCCCCTTCTCTCTCTCTCTCTCTTTACAGAATAGAATAGAATGTAGGTCTTCGAGAGGATCAAACCTCTCTAAAATCTGGCGCTACAGAATCACAAACAAAATACTTTAGCTGTCTATATTTCTGAGATGAGGCATTATGTACATTATTTACATCATTCGGACTATTGTCCTCATCTTTGTCGCCATCAAGGACACATGGCACAGTGGATAAAGGCGTTAGTTAGATCCACTGACAGGACCCAAAGTGTGAGTTTAATATCTGGTTAAGGCGGTGGAGAACTTGGAGAGGGAAATTAACAGGAGATAACTGATATCCATTAGACATGGCTTGCGGAACTAGAACAGTCTACCCCAGCGAGCGAAATAAATGGTTCAGTTCGAAATTCCCACCACCCGAAGAAGGCCGGAGCGTACAACGGCCGAAACGTGATAAATATGGCAACAAAAATGAGGACAATAGTCCGAATAATGTAAATAGTGTAAAATACTCTACATGATAACAAAAGCCACACCACTTTACGACTTTCAACAGCAACAACTAAAATGGATGTTATTCTCTGTGTATGTAAGGGTGTTACGGGCCACTGTATGCGTTGAGAGATAAACACGTCTCTCTCCTGAAATGCCCACATGGCAGACTCGGGATGTGAGTCCACGTAAATAAATGGAAAGAAACGACAAAAACGAATAAATATGTGCAAACAAATAATAATATATTAACAAGAAAAGTATACAAGTGACAAAAACAATAATGTGTCCGACAACTTTACAGAATAGAAGAGAATGTAGGTCTTAGGGAGGATAAAACCTGTATAAAATCCGTAGACTGGCGCTACAGAATCACAAACAAAATACTGTACATAATAACAAAATCCACACCACTTTATGACTATCAACAGCAGCAACAACTAAAATGGATATCACATGTAACATGAAGAGAAAATAATGACATAATCAAGATGATGACGTTACACACGGCTAAATGGGTTTAAAGGATTAAAAATGACCCCCCCCAAAAAAAAATCAATACTGTAAAGAGCAATAACAGTTACTGCACTTGAAAAAACTATTTTCCGGAAAAATTGCTTCAAGAGTAAACTTTTATAAATTTCAACCAACAGTAGCACCGCTTGCTCGGTCAATGAATGCTGAATATTTCCGTATAAGGAAACGGTTAATCTTTTCATTAGAGATGAGGAGAACAGATACTACACTTTGATGCCGGTCCGATGGCAAGGGAGTGAAGAAAAGCAAAGCAATCGTTATCTACTGTCCTCCCAATTACTTTTTCATCTTCCAGCTCATTATTAATGATTCTGTTCCTAATTCTTCCTCACCCAGTAACCCCCCTGTGCCTTGGCGGATTTACTGCCTTGCTAGGTGCGGGGGTGAAACGGATTGTAAAAAAAGCACTAGCTGCTCGGTCAGTGAATCCTGAATGTTTCATTATAAGGAAACGACTAATATAACTGTGATCATTAGAGATTAGGAGAACAGATACTACACTTTCATCTCAGCCAGATAGCCAGGGAGTGAAGAAAAAAGCAACCCGTTGAGCATTGGCTGCACGGTCAATGAATGCCAAATGTTTCCTTATAAGGAGGCTGCTAATATTACCATTACCATATCACCAAATTCAGAAACGAATGTCTTAATCCACTAGGTTACTGTTGCGTACTTCCGTTCTTGATATTTTTTTCTCTTATTACCGAATGTGTGGCATTTTATGTCTTCTTAATTCCTGATATTGAAAGAAGTTTAGTTTTCATTTTAAGAGCGATTAGATTTTTTTGTTTGCTTTGAAGTCGGGTGGACAGGGTAATATCTTTAACACAAATAGATTTGGGAGTAATACACCCAAAACCTTCCCCCTATTCATTGTATACAGTGTGTCAGTAAAGGCCTATATACATCTTGTTTGTTAACATAAGCTAAAGTTATTTTTGAAAGCTAAACATTTAGTTTACTCTGATACAATGCTAAAATTCCGACGCATCCAAAGTTGCTACAGCTTGTTCGATAAGCTTGTAAGAATTACAGATATATCATACAGCCACAGTGGGTAGCGGCTCGGACTGAGGGCTCAGAGAGCAGAGTTCAAATTCCAGTCGAATCCATGACATTCACTTACGTGCTAATAACCTTGGGAAAGGTATGAACCCTCTTCTTCTCAGTCCAGCTATGGATAATTACCAGGACAGACTGGGCTCTATAGCCTTGGATGGCAACTGGTCTAAGAGAAGGACAACTCTGAATTCAAAACCTTTTTGGGGACCTTGTGACACGTAGTGCACCAGGTCTCTGTATTCAGCCCTTCAAAAAGTGTGGTTGGTTCTACACAAAGCCTTCACCACTATAGTCAAATCATAGGTGCTGGTGCCTGGCTGTCGGTCCCTAGGAACTGAATTGCTGACCATCATACGTTGAGTCCACCATATATATATATAAATTGTCGCCATTTTATATTTTTAATTTCGCCCATGCGAATTGTTTGTTTTTGTCGACTGCACAGTATAGTAGGGTCAGTTGGGCACCGTCTGTGAGAAAAAGAGTACCATGGCGCAATTCACCCCGTTAGAAATTTGGAAACGACATGCTGTACCGCTTGGCATTCGCACCGGAGGCTCCGATACGGAAATACAGTATCTTAATGGATAGTTTGTATTTAGGCTTGTTGATATTAATTTTACTGTTTATAAAAATAAAACATCAGTAGCAAGACAAACACGTGTACCCACTAAAATAACGTGTATAGTGATAAGAAATGCATATACAGGATGCGATGTGTAAATTGTCGCCATTTTCTTTTCTTATTTTTAATTTTGCGCATGCGCGTTGTTTTTCTGGGTTTTTTGTTTTTTTTTTGTTTTTTATTTTGTCGACTGCACAGTATAGTATGGTCAGTTGGGCACCGTCTGTGAGAAAAAGGACACCATGACGCAATTCCTCCATGAGAAATTTGGAAACGGCATGCTGTACTGCTTGGCATACTCACCGGAAGCTCTAATACAAGCATTTGGGTGTCAATTTGAGGACAGTGCAGAGGATTCGGAAAGGGTAGGATGATATAACCAGTCAACATCATGATGTTTGAAGTGATCATTCGTGCTCACCCAGTAACCCCCCTGACGTTATGCCTCCATTCGTATTCCCACAGGGTCTTAGAATCAACACGGAGGCCTACATCAAATGCCTTGCAGAGATAATGCTTCTGGGGACCAATAGGATGGCTACTGGAAGACCCTATGTCTGGCAACAGTAATCTACATCACGCCACACAAGCAGGAGAATCCAGTCATGACTTTCAGAAATCTCTGAGACCACACCACCCTTTGCATCTAGCCACCTAACTCCCAAGACCGCAACCTCTTAATTATTAGTGTATTAGGGCAATGGACCATTATTCATACATATATTGTTAAATATATATATTGTCAGTTATATATAGGTTTGAATATATATATATATATATATATATATATATATATATATATACACACACACACACATATATATTTGTGTGTGTGTGTTGTTAAATATAACGGACGACGAGTGTCAATGTTCACTTTTATATTTACACACGCTCTATCTCTGATATTGAGCACTTTATCCCATAAATATAGCACACCTTAAAACTATATTTCTTCATATTGGCCTCACTACTTCAAGCTGCGACAGAAAATAATGCTTAGTATAATAGTTCGAAAGGTATGAATCCATCTCTTCTACCCCGAGCTATGGGTGAATAGCAGAAAAGACTGGATCCTATAGACCTTGGGTTGGTGAACAGTCTAGAAGAAGGACACTCTGGATTCAAAACATGCGGAGGGGCGTTTTGGGGACCTTGTGAATACAATGCACCAGTTCGCTGTATTCGACTCTTCCAAAAAGTTTGGTTGGTTCTGCACAAGCCTTCACCATTATAATCAAATCATATGTGCGGATAGTCTGGCTATTGATTGTAAGAACTGAGCTGCTTGACACTCATATGTCAAAAACGACGGGAGAGTCCAGTATAATATATATATATATATATATATATATATATATATATATATATATATATATGCGTATATTGTATATGGTGTCGCGATGTGTGTTTTGAATGTGTTTATGTTTCCCCTTTCCTTTGTTTGTATCTGAAGTCAAACTCTTGACGTCATCGTAATGTTCACAAATTAATCACGCACGATACATAGATTAAAAGCTGACTACAAAAGATAGATAGATAGATAGATAGATAGATAGATAGATAGATAGATAGATAGATAAAAACTGACTGCAAAAGATAGATAGATAGATAGATAGATAGATAGATAGATAGATAGATAGATAGATAGATAAAAACTGACTGCAAAAGATAGATAGATAGATAGATAGATAGATAGATAGATAGATAGATAGATAGATAAAAACTGACTACAAAAGATAGATAGATAGATAGATAGATAGATAGATAAAAACTGACTACAAAAGATAGATAGATAGATAGATAGATAGATAAAAACTGACTACAAAAGATAGATAGATAGATAGATAGATAGATAGATAGATAGATAGATAGATAGATAAAAACTGACTACGATAGATAGATAGATAGATAAAAACTGACTGCAATAGATAGATAGATAGATAGATAGATAGATAGATAGATAGATAGATAGAGATGAAGCATATTGAGTCAATGGACATTTTTGTTCGTACTCCTGGAACATCTCTCTTCTCTGTAAATATTGTCTCAATGACTGTGTCACATAGAGAGAGCGAGAGAGAGAGAGAGAGAGGGAGGGAGGAAGGGGAAGAGATTATAGAGAAAAGTGTATATTTAAAAAGAAGAGAGAAACCGCAAACATTTTTGGTTGTCATGTGAATTTTTTTTAATCTATATTATGCGTAATTTTCCATGATTTTGCACCACGGGTTTCGTGGCTCGCGACCTTCTTCAGGCAAAGAGTGGATATTTCAACATATTATTAAAATAAACTAATTTTCCTTATGCATTTTTTATGTGGAAAGGCATTTGTGTCACTACCACACAAAAATATATGTTTAACATCGAAAAACCTAAGGGAAATTAATTCATTTTGATAATATGTAGAAATATCCACTCTTTGCCTGAAGAAGATCGTGAGCCACGAAACACGTGTTGCAAAATTATGAAAAATAATGCATAATAAATATTTTTAAAAAATCCACATTACAACCAAAAACGTTTGCGGTTTCTCTCTACTTTTTAATATATATATATATATATATATATATATATATATATATGTACGTATATATATATATCAGTGTAAGTTTTCGGTTTAATAACGAGCCTCATTAATTTTAGATTACAAGGACATACATTCTTTACTGTTTGCCATGTTTATACAGACAGTGGTAGACGTAAATTTGAGAAACGTCACAGGCGCATAAAGTAAGTCCAGCGAAAGTTTTAAATTATTTTTTATCGTTTTTATTTTATTATTTTTAGCGTTTCTTTGCTTCTTTTACTGTAATTGTTTTGATATCATTATGTAAATACTATCTAATTCTGCAATGAAGCTGATTCTTTTATTTTTCCCAAAGTCTGGGTCCAGTCTGTTGACGTCATTCATATAATCATTTTTTTTTTTTTTCAAGGTGATGATAGGTGATTCCTGAAAAAGGAGGGCGGGAGGAAAAGAGCTGGAAAAAAAACACTTACAAAGCTTGAAAATGTCCCTAAGGTTTTATGACAAGTGGAAGAAGAAGCATGGAAGAAATAGTTGAGAGAAGAGGAACAAGACATTACCACGACACTGAGTGAAATAAAGAAAGAAAGAAAGAAAGAAAGAAAGAAAGAAAGAAAGAAAGAAAGAAAGCCATTTTGCCACCAGTAAGAAATAGAATATTAGGAGAAAAATAAGGAACGAAAAATAAAATAGTTCTACTAATAGTGCTACTACTACTACTAATAATAATAATAATATAGTAATAATAATAACAACAACAAGAAAGAAAGAAAGAAAGAAAGAAAGAAAGAAAGAAAGAAAGAAAGAAAGAAAGAAAGAAAGAAAGAAATTTTGTCATCAGTAAGAAATAAAGAACTAGGAAAAATAAGGAAAGAAAAATAAAATACTACTACTACTACTACACTACTACTACTAATAATACAATAACAACAACAACAGTAATAATAATAATAAAGTAAAACATTAAGAAAACTTTTTACTACCAATAAGAAGTATGAGAAAATAAAGAAAGGAAAATAAAATAGCACTACTAATACTAATACTTATATTACTATTGCTACTGTTAATAATAATAATAATAATAATAATAATAATAATAATAATGATAATAATAATAATAGTATTAGGAAAGAAAAGAAAAGAAAGAAAGAAAGAAAGAAAGAAAGAAAGAAAGAAAGAAAGAAAGAAAGAAAGAAAGAAAATTTTGCTACCAATATGAAATCTTACTCGGAGAAAAATAAGGAAAGGGAAATAAAATAGTGATGCTGCTACTACTACTACTACTACTACTACTAATAATAATAATAATAATAATAATAATAATAATAATAATGCTTTTGCTGCTGCTAATGCAACCACGGCAACAACAACTACAAAAAGAAGAAAGAGAGAAAAAAGAGAGAGACAAAGAAAATATGACTTTACTGTTCATAAGATATACAGTCCGAGAAGAGAAAGGAAAAGACTATGCCAAATGAAAAGAAGAAAAAAAAGAAAGAAAGAAATTGCTTCTGAAAATTAGTAAGAAATAAAGAAGCAGGAAGAAGAAAGCGAAGAAAGAGAAATGAAAGAAAAGAAAATAAATTAATGATAAAATAAAGAAGGGACCCTGGCCGTGGAACTATGATTACCCGGATGACTATTAATGACTATGGTTGACTCATACTTGTGGATTTGATCCGGACTCAGATTAGCTCAGTTAATATCGATAGATTCAAGACTACCGATGTTAATTATGATATTTAATATAATCGATAGTAATGGTCATTTGATATTGCAATTACGTCAATACTGATATTGATTTTCATCTTAAGGAATAAAACTTATTTTTGTGGCAATACGTAGCATCAGTGGAAATATTGGAATCGGATAATGGAGAACTTTCTTTCTTGTATCTTTTTTTTTATTCATTCATTCATGTACGTGATGTCACCAGAAAGTTCTATTTATACTAAAGTTCACTCAACATGTGCCTATATTGTGGTGTTGTAACTATTTACACTATGTCCTCGTCTTTGTTTTCATATTCACGACGTTTCGGCCGTTCTAGGCTCCGCCCATCTTCAGGTGATATACGTAGGAATTTCGAACAGAACCCTTCATTTAGTCTACGGGAGTAGACTGTTCTAGTTCCACGTGCTATGCGTTTTTCTAGATATCTCAGTTTCAGTTATTTCTCTTTGGTAACTCAACTCCCTAAGTTTTTGTTCCCTTCAAAAGTATTCAGCCAACGCTTTGATCCACTGGGCCATGTAACCTTGGGAACATCAGTGAGTGAATTGGGCGGATTTATAAACCCAATATCATACAATATTTCCATTTTTATTGTTGTTCTTCTGTAGCTCGCTGTATTACTGGTTCCCATATTGTATTCATTTCTATGCTTGGCCGGCTTAGAAGATTTTGTAGCCTAACATATGTGCTGATTCCTTAAGTTTTCGTATCTTCCAGTGATTTTCTTTGTCTATTATTTCAACTTCATACCACTGGCTACAGTTGAGATGAAAAAAAAAATAAATAAATTTAGAGATTTAAATTAAAGTGAGATAATTGACACTGAGACATCCGGAAAAGATCGTGTTTGGATGTAAGAAAGCGTTTCTTTCTTCAAACATCATCAGAGTTTATTTGCACTATTTACATTGTTCGGACTATTGTTCTCTTCTTTATTATCACATTCACGACGTTTCGGACGTTGTACGCTCCGGCCATCTTCAGGTGATATACAAAGTAATTTCGAACCGAACTCAACTTCAGTTATTTACCTTTAGTAACTCAAGTCTCCAAGTTTTTGCAAACCATTGCCGTGGCTAGGTATTGAACTTAGAACTCTTTGGGTCGAGTCATTTGATTACTTCAACCAATTTATTCATTGGACCTTGTGTCCTTGGGGATATCAGTGAATGAATTTTTGGGACTTATATACCTAACGACTCAGTAACCGTTATTTACCCGAGCTCATATTGCATTTTTGTTATTGTTGTTTTTCTCTTATATTCCGTATTACTGGTCCCCATATTGTCTTCAGGTTTATGCATGGCCGGCTTAGGAGATTTTTGTGGCCTAGCATATGCGCTGATTCCTTACGTTTTCGTATTTCCAGTGATGTTCTCTGTCTATTGTTTCAACCTCATCCCACAGAGGGCGGTGATCTCCCTTTTCTCTCAATATATGGTTAGCCAAGCCTGATTTTTCTATTTCTCCTCGTGTTACGACTATGATGTTCCTGCAGTCTTATCTTAAGATGTGATTTTTTTTATCGTTTCACTTTAAGCAAGGCATTAAAGCCACTAATACGCAAGGGGCTACTGAGGACGAAAGAAAACGAAAAAGATTTTAGTGGTGAGAAAGCTCAATAAAAGAACAAGATTGAGGAAGATAGATGATGGCGATTGAAGTTGCATTTAAATTTTTGAAGATCTTAGGTGGCAGGAAAGCAAGAATCTGGAAGAGAGTTCCACAGGCGAGAAGTGCGAGAAAAGAAACTATTAGAATAGAACTTACGGTTGAATCTAGCTATTTCGACAGTATAGCGATGAGACCTAGTTGCCAAACCAGTAGCAGTTATCACAATGTTTCGGTCGTTGTGGCTTTCGACATCCTCAGCTGCAGTAACCGTCAGGGAATTTTGAACAGAATCCTTTTTTTTTAATATAGGGGGGGTCTTGTTCCGCTGCTATTTTACAGAGATATCTCGAATAGTTCTTTGAGTTATTTAGAAAATAGTAATGGTCATTTCATATTGCATTTACGCCAATATTGATACTGATTTTCGTCTTTAGGGATAAAATCTTTTTTTTTTTTTTTGCGGTGATACGTAACATCAATGGAATCAGATAATGTAGAGTTTTTTCTTGTATCTTCTTATATTCATTCATGTACGTGCTGCCATAAAAATATTTGTAGAAAAGACAGAGGGAAGCCACGTCGTGTCACGTTCCATTACAGATCCTTCTTTGGATTTTGTCAAGAACCCCGAGATAAATAGCAGGAGCATCAAATCAGATATGGCAACAGTATTCAATGCACGGTCGAATGGTAGATTTGTAAATGTGACGAGAAAAACCTTCTCACACGACATAATGACCCAACTTTTCTTGCAGTAGATGCAGCTATTAATTCGACGTGGTCGTTCCACTTCAAGTCAGTTGAGAACGTGAGGCCAAGAAGGGGGAGTGTGATTCTCTCCATGAGTCCAGCATCAGCCATGCTGATGGCAGGCGAGAAAGATTCTCTATGATGATTAAATGAGAGCAGTTTCGTTTTGGAGGCATTAAGATTTACGAGTCATTTCCTGCTCCAGTTAACCACAGCTTGGGGGTCGTTTTCAAGAGCAGCGGCCAGGTTAACTTTGTCAGCTCTGACGGATTTGTTATTGAGACGGGAGTAAATGGTAGTGTTATCAACATAAATGCCTATTTGGGAACTGATGACACCAGGAAGATGATTGATAAACCTCAGAAACAGCGTAGTACCCAGGATAGAGATTTCGGGTACACCCGAGTTCGTATGAAAGGATCTGGAAGAGAGCCAGTTCAAAAGGACATTCATTTCATGATTTGATAGAAACGATTGGATTAAATCAAACAATCGTCCAGTAATCCCGTTGCCATGGAACGTAATCAACATTTTATTCTCGGCAGATTACCTCTGTCGAACACCTCATTTCTGGAAATGTTATTTATTCACGGGTGCTAAATGGAATATGTTGAATTTGAAAGAGTTAAAAGTTTCTTTAAAGCAATTAATTTTGTCTTCTTTTTTTTTTTAAAGATTGGTGGGTGGTTAGCTGAAAAAGAACGAGGCTTCGGTGGGTAGCATCAACCATCCCCATACTTGCCCAGAAGCGGGGGAAAAACAAACAAAAATAAATAAGATAAAGCATTTAGTTTTCAAGGATTTAATTTATTACAGCGTCATTTCTTTCCAACAGCAATATCAATTTAGCCCATAAAAATTCTTGACGAAATTAAAACCACCATGTTTTGCGAAGCTATAATGTAATTGCACAAATCATTTCACATGCAGAAAGAAAGAAAGAAAGAAAGAAAGAAAGAAAGGAAGGAAGGAAGAGACTGAGATAGATAGATAGATAGATAGGAACAGACTGAGATAGATAGATAGATAGATAGATAGATAGAAAGAAAGGAAGAGACTGATAGATAGATAGATAGATAGATAGATAGATAGATAGATAGATAGATAGAAAGAAAGAAAGGAAGAGACTGATAGATAGATAGATAGATAGATAGATAGATAGATAGATAGATAGATAGATAGAAAGAAAGAAAGAAAGGAAGAGACTGAAATAGATAGATAGATAGATAAGAAGGAAGAGACTGAGATAGATAGATAGATAGATAGATAGATAGAAAGAAAGAAAGGAAGAGACTGATAGATAGATAGATAGATAGATAGATAGATAGATAGATAGATAGAAAGAAAGAAAGAAAGAAAGGAAGAGACTGAAATAGATAGATAGATAGATAAGAAGGAAGAGACTGAGATAGATAGATAGATAGATAGATAGATAGATAGAAAGGAAGGAAGAGACTTAGATAGATAGATAGATAGATAGATAGATAGATAGATAGATAGATAGATAGATAGGAACAGACTGAGATAGATAGATAGATAGATAGATAGATAGATAGATAGATAGATAGAAAGAAAGGAAGAGACTGATAGATAGATAGATAGATAGATAGATAGATAGATAGAAAGAAAGAAAGAAAGAAAGAAAGGAAGAGACTGAAATAGATATAGATAGATAGATAGATAGGAAGGAAGAGACTGAGATAGATAGATAGATAGATAGATAGATATATAGATAGATAGATAGAAAGAAAGGAAGGAAGAGACTGAGATAGATAGATAGATAGATAGATAGATAGATAGATAGATAGATAGATATATCTGAGCAGATTGACGTAGTTATTAATCATGATAGACCAATAAATAAATAAATATGAACCGACTGATATAGAAATAAATACATGTGATATGATATATATATATATATATATATATATATATATATATATATATATATATATATATATATATATATATATATATATATATATGAACAGATTGACAAATATTAATACATGAAGAGAATTATCTGAAAAACAAAACAAAAATCAGAATTCTTTTTAGAGAAGAAACCGTTGCGGAACGCATGTTCGATTCCTGCTGCAGGTCCCATATTTTTCTATAAGATTTCTCGAATATTCAGTCTGCTAGACGAAAATAAAACGGACCGCTCACTCAAATATGGGTATCCACTAAAAATAACGTTTAAAGCAATAAAAATCTGCCGGGTTCGCTTATTGTTCGGTTCGGACTCCTCCATGTTCTATTGGACAGGAGTAGAGGTCTATCCCTTGTTTTCTGTTTAGGATTGGGCTTCTGGATCCTTCTAAAATATTACTTCAGCACTATAGTCCTAACTTTTGTCTTTTTTTCTATGCAAATATAACTTCACACAATCTTTAAAAATCCATTTCGGTTATAATTTATTTCATGAATATATTTAAATATTCATCTCTTCAGACTGAGTTTTTTTTTTTTATGAATGAAATCAATTTGTCCAGACAAATGGAAGAGGGAAAGCAAAAAAAGAAAGAAAAAAAGGAAAAGGAAAACTTTTTCTAATAAAAACGAAAGAAAGAAAAAGAAAAATTTCAATATAAATTTTTTTTTAAAATTAGGAAAGAGAGAAAGAGGTGAGGAAAGAGAGTGATGGACAGGGAGTGAGGTTTTCTATATATATATATATATATATATATATATATATATACTTGGTAGAATCTCCCATCCTATTCGACGTATGAGGTTCAAGCAGCTCAATTCCTAGGAACCGACAGCCAGACACCATCACATATGATTTGATTATAGTGGTGAAAGCTTGTGCAGAACCAATCACACTTTTTGAAGGACCGAATACAGAGACCTGGTGCACTACGTGTGACAAGGTCCCCAAACGACCCTCCGCAGGTTTTGATTTCAGAATTGTCCTTCTCCTAGACCAGTTGCCATCCAAGGCTATAGAACCCAGTATGTCCTGGGTATGAATCCGTCAAAACAGGTCCCAGATATTTAAGCTTCCGCACCTGTTTGATTTTTGTGTCCCGGACCTGCAAATTGCATTTCAGGCTTATCCTTTTACTGATGACAATGCATTCTGTCTTCTTGTAGTTTATGCTTAGTCCCTTCTTCTCGCTACCCTTCGCTACAGTCTGTAGGAGGTTTTCTAATTTCTTTTCCGTGTCGGCTATCTTTCATATTCTAATTGGCCTTCATCTGGCATCTTGTCTGCAGTCGCTCTCCCACAGACGTGCCGTCGCCTCCCTCTGTCTTTTTTTACAAATACTTTCACGATAACTGCTCCGATGAGCTGCATTCGCTGGTTCCCAGACTTCATGAATTTAAGCGTCCTACTAGGCTGGCATCTCGATCTCACCCTTTCACTGTCGAAACTGTTAAATGTAGCCGTCTCTTCTACTCCAATAGCTTCATTTCTCGCCTGTAGAACTCCCTCCCCTTTTCCTGTTTCCCTGATAGCTACAATCTCCAATTATTCAAATGTAATGTCAATCGACGTCTCCCGATGCCTTGATCTCTCCCCTATCCTTCTCTTCATCCTTTCCTCTATCACTCCTATTTGCTCTCGCTCCAACTCTCTGTAACCCCTTGCGTGCTAGTGGCTTCCCGCCTTGATTGGGGTGAAACGCTTAAAAAAAAATATCCAGTTAAAGACTCTACTGAAATGTCTTCATTTATGCTGAGCAGATTTTCTGGGTGTGCGGAGCTCTTTAAGAATCAAATTTTCCAGTCAAAGGCATCTTTTTACAATGTAACTTTCAAATAACGTGCATCACCTACCCAGCTCAAAGAATGTAATACTAAGTCTCCTGCTGGTTCAAGATGTTTTATGTCACGACGGGAAGTCTGTACACTTAGACGCTTGTTAAAAACTCGTAAAATGTTAAGGTTAAAGTTATGATTTTTATCAGATAAGCGGCAAGAATTTGAAAAAGATGTTGCATTGGAGGCTGAAGATCTAATTACATACAAGAAGCAGTTGTTTTTTTTTTTTGTTTTTTTCTTTCATTTATTTAACTTTTATTTTTATTTTATTTTTTTTTTCTTGCAAAACTATGTAAAATATAAAGAAAATACGTTCCCGTTTTATTTCAATTAAAAATCGAAAAAAGTAAAATATCGAGGCAGAAATTTATTCAATCTTTTCATTATATATATAGTTGTGTATTTGAGTGGCAGTCCCTATTTAATACATGTTGCGTTGAACAAGTTTGACGAGGTACTTTTGTTTAATTTTGATTTTTTTTTCTTGTATGCAGACAAGTTATTTCTTTTTAGGACTTAATGTAAAAATTATATAAAATTTTGTTGCATTTACGCGTTTTCAGCTAAATAGTTAGCCATTTTAAAGACTTATTTGTTGTTATATGACTATAATAAACGATGTGTACAGTCTATTGTAGACGTTTCAAAAGTTGTTAAAAGTAAAAATATTCTTCAGTTCGAATGTGATCGTCTTAATGATTAGCATTATTAAGGGTTGTATGTACATATACAAGAAATACCTAAAACTACTACAGATAGGAAGAAACCGTGGTTACTAATAAACACCACACGGATGTATGTGTTTTGTGTTTGTTTGTCCTTGTTTGTGTCTGTTCTGGTTTGTTTGCGTGCGTGTTATTTGCGTGTATGCGTGTTCTTCATGTTTGTGTGTTTGTTTATTTGTGTGTGTTTATCTGTGTTCTTCTTTATTTTTGTGTGTTTATTTGTGTCTTGTGTTGTTTGTATGTGTTTTCTCGTTTGTCTGCGTGAGAGGTACTCAAGTTTACTGTTTAATATTCACCAGCTTCTCGTACGTAACATCAAGAAACCGTAAAATCGTTACGATGAGAAGAACGACGGAGTAGAATGGAAGCTAAGCGTAAAAGAAGCAATTTAGGAATCAAAGAAAGGAATGATAAAAGATTGGAAGCAAATGATGGATAATTAAACGAAATTAAAAAGGAAATGAATAAATCTTTTAAAATTGGGAAAAAAAATCAGAAAACAAGAATGTGAATTGTGGAACTTTCATTCAAAAAGTGAAGAGAAATTAGATAATTGTTTTATTTTTTTGTTTTTGTTTTTTTTTAAGCGTTTCACCCCAAGCAAGACGAGAAGCCACTAGGACGAAAGGGGTTACAGAAAAATCGGGGCAAGATCAGATAGGAATGATAGAGGAAAGGATGAGGTGAAGGATAGTGGATAGATCAAGGCAACTGGAGATGTCGATTGACATTACATTTGAATAGCTGGAGATTATAGCTCTCATGGAAACTGGAATAGGGAAGGGAGTTCCACGGGCGAGAGGTGCGAGACATGAAGCTATTGGAGTAGAAAATACGGCTACATTTAATAGTTTCGACAGTGAAAGGGTGAGAGCGGGATGCCAGCCTCGTAGGGCGCTTGAACTCATGAAGTCTGGGAACCAGCGAATGCAGCTCCTCGGAGCAATTGCCATGAAAGTATTTATAAAAAAGACAGAGAGAGGCGACTGTTTGGAGACTTCGTGACACATTATACACCAGTTTTCTGTTATCAGTCCTTCTAAAATGTGTAGCTGGTTCATTATAAACCTTCATCGTTATAATTAAGTCAAGTGGAAGTCAGGTCATATGTGTTGGGAGTCACGTGTTTGCGTGTGTGTAAAAGTGGACACTGAGGTCAACGTCGAGTGGCGAGAGTCTGCTTCATGTTTGATTGAAATACTCAAGCCGTGTGTGGTTGCCCGATTGTTTATATATGCTGGTCAATGTGTCATTACGTATAGTAAGGACAGGTATTTCCGGTTTATTTTATCAATGCTCTATTGACCAGCAATATATCAATAGTCGAGCCATGATACAACACACAAAGGAACCGAAGATCGCGTTGAAACAAGAAACAGACTATCGCCACTCGGTGCTAACACCAGTGTCCACTTTTATATTTATTTTATATTTACATACTCTCTATCACCTCTAAAACTGTGTGGACAAGCTAGCATGAGGATTTCACTTGTTAGAAAATCTGTCGTCTGACTGTAGACCTATATCCGTGAAATACCAAAGATACTCTAGAGAAGAGTAAGCATTTTGTTATATAAGAATAAGTGTCACTGCTGTCACTTGTGTTTGAACATTAATCGCCAGTGAGCAAACGAGGGAAACTCATTATTGAATTAAGTGAATCACGTGACCAAAGAGAAAATGCATATGTAGGAAGTCGTGTGACGTCTTAATGATCTCCATTTCTAGTCTATCCTCTATTACTATACGGAGCGTTATTCTCTACTATACGAATTACTATTCGGTGGTTACTATTCGAGCGAGTATTATTGAGCTAGTGCTATTAGTGCGAGTGATATTCGAAGGCATCTGACACCAGCATTGTTCAACGGCGTTACTATAGTTGTATCTTCGATTACAAAGCCTCTACTACAACGAGTATTACGAAAATGACAACGAGTATTCGTTGGCATCACAAAAGTCTAACGAGTGTTCGTTGATATCACAAAACATTTATAAGGAAGGAAATGAAAAGACTGTTGAATTCAGATATCATTGTAGCCAAGTAGTGTTAAATTAGAACGAGAAACGAAGAAAAAGCTTACTCATATTTACAAAGAATAAATCGTTTTACCTTAAAAGATGCCTATACTCTACCTAAGATTGTAACAATGGTTTCTGAAATAGCGAAGTATAGCCTGTACTCTAAACTAACCCTAGAAAGTGCGTATCATCAAAATCCTCAGCGTAAAGCAGACCCCGCCCTTACACGGATTTTGTTTGTTTGGTTTGTTTAGTTTTGTTTTACGGCATATTAACCTCAATATTCTTTCTTCAAAAATATATTGCTGGTAACATTTTTTTCTTTCTTCAAAAATGTATTGTTGATAATATTTTTTCTTTCATCAAAAATGTATTGCTGGTAATAATGTATTGCTGGTAATAATTATTTACAAAAAATGTATTTCTGGTAATATTTTTTCCTCAAAAATGTATTGCTAGTCATAATTTTTCCTCAAAAATGTATTGCTGATATTAAAACCTATTTTTACACTTTCACATTGCTCTGATCCCAGTTTGGAGGTTAACTATTTGCCCATAGTTGGGACCCTAACAGGTGCTACTACCACGGGTCATGGTGGATCTGGGAACACCCGCAATTAACAGGTTGTTCCACGCTCCTCAAAACCTCCAGATCAGAGGCCTTGCTGTCGGATGAAGTTTATCGTCATACCTAGGACGGGACTCGGCTTTTGAAGCCGGGGGTAAATTGTATCACTTCAAAATGATGTCGTTTAGGATCACAAATGGAGTGGCTGTGTTTCGAGAATTTTGGATGAAATAATCGAAAAGAAAAGCCTAAAGGGATCATTCGGGTATACAGACGATGTGACTGCGATATTAATGAAAAAGAACATGACGCTAACTTGTCAAGAATCGAAGAACTGATTGAAAAGTACGGCCTCACTTTAAATGAGAATAAATATGCCTACAGAATAAAGAAAATAAAACTTCTGGATCATGAAGTAAGGGACCGTTAAACCAGACCCTGAAAGGATAAGACCTGTGCGAGAATTTCCTCCTCCAAGCAATATGAAAGCTCAGAAGAGAATCGTCGGAATGTTCACTTAAAAATTCATGCGCAAATAACTTGACATTCCTCTTATCTGCTAAAATAAAAAAAATTAATTTGAATACAGATTTCAAGAGACCGCTTCCTTCAAATCAAGGCGGAAACAAGATTTATTGACTATCATTGATGAATATAGTCGTTTGCCTTTCGCTTTCGCGTGTAAGGACATTCTCACTTCAACTGTATTGACTTGCTTAAGTAAATTATTTCGCATATTTAGTATGCCAAGTTATATTGGTATATCAAGATAGAGGACTTAGTTTTATGTCGGAGGCGTTGAGAAAATTTCTTCAAGAGAAATAGCTAATAGTAGATCTACTGCGTACAGTCAACTGGGAAATGGTCAAGTGGAGAGACTGAACGGAAGTCTGTGGAGGACGATCAACTTAGCCTTAAAATCAAGAGGTTTACCTGGGCAACAATGAGAAACCATTTTATCTGACGTTCTCCATTCGATTCGTTCCTTATTTAGTACACCAACAAATTGTACTGAACGAGTGTTTTCTTATCCGATAAAATCTAGCTCCGGAAGATCTGTTTTTTTCGTGGTTGACGATACCTGGGAAAGTGCTCATGAGAAACTACGTTCAAAACAACAAATAAGAACCTACTGCACGAGAAGTTGAACTGATTCAGGTGAATCCCGAGTATGCTACAAAATAGAAGAGAAAATACTGTTTATATCAGCTCGCTCTCGCTGGGAAGGGAACGACAAACTCCTAACCTGAAGCAGTTATAATAGCCTCAATCCTGAAGCAATTATAATAGTCTCGAACCAGAAGCAGTTATAATAGTCTCAAACCTGAAGCAGTTATAATAGTCTCAATCCTGAAGCAGTTATAATAGCCTCAAACCTGAAGCAGCTATAATAGTCTCAAACCAGAAGCAGTTATAATAGTCTCAAACTAGAAGCAATTATAATAGTCTCAAACCTGAAGTAGTTATAATAGTCTCAATCCTGAAGGAATTATAATAGTCTTAATCCTGAAGCAGTTATAATATTTTCGAACCAGAAGCAGTTATAATAGTCTCAAACCTGAAGCAGTTATAATAGTCTCAAACCAGAAACAGTTATAATAGTCTCGGACCAGAAGCAGTTATAATAGTCTCAAACCTGAGCAGTTATAATAGTCTCAAACTAGAAGCAATTATGAGAGTTTCAAACCAGAAGCAGTTATAATAGTCTCAAACCTGAAGCAGTTATAATAGCCTCAATCCTGAAGCAGTTATAATAGCCTCAAACCGAAAGCAGCTATAATAGTCTCAAACCAGAAACAGTTATAATAGTCTCAAACCTGAAATAGTTATAATAGTCTCAAACTAGAAGCAATTATAATAGTCTCAAACCGGAAGTAGTTATAATAGTCTCAATCCTGAAGCAATTATAATAGTCTCAATCCTGAAGCAATTATAATAGTCTCAAACCGCCCTATATCGGATTCAAATAGAAATAACATAAAAAATCAGAAGATACTGTACCTTAACCAGTGTCCAGTAATTCAAATGAACCTCACCGTTAAAACCCGCCATGCTACACACATTTTGGCGAACCACCATCATTCCCTTCCTGCTCTATTAATCATACTTATTATAAAACCCAGGTTGTGTGTGTGTGTCTGTACGTTTATATATTGGATCGGATTTCCGACATTTTTCAACCGATTTCAACAAAACTTCACAGGACTACTTACCTTGCGGTGGTTCTGACAGCGCCAAAAATTGGAAAAACACAATTGTTTTTGCACGAAATCAATTTGAAAACACGATTAAGAGGAATCACGAGAATGAAAAGGAGAACTTTTTTTGGCAGGTAGTGTTTCTTATTGTCTTGCACACTTTTTTCTTTATTTTTACATTCAGAATGCTTTAAAAATTCCATTTACAAGACAATTGTTTTAATAAAATTCTATTCTATCGGTCGACTCATAACGATTGAAAACAATGTTTTTGTTTGAGTTTGACCAATTCGTAAAACAAAAAAAAAAAAAAAAAAACTAATTAAGACATGCGTGTCCGTCAACCTTAAACAATAATCTTTGTCAATTTTATTTTTCAGTCTTTATGATGGTCGATACTTGATCTATCTCTTACTGTTACATCCCCGGGCAACGCCGGACGCTACTGCTAGTGAGGTATAAGTTCCACTAAAACAGATTCTTCCCACAAATCACTGCTCTGTGGAACTGATTCCCAAGAGGATGCTTCCCCGATCACTACAATTTTAACCTGTACAAGTCTAAGGTTAAAAGTTACCTTCCCATAAACTGTGCCTCTTACTGTGTAACACTCTACTTCGAGTGGCTATTGGGCCTTTTACATGGTGAATATTATTGTAAAAATTATGATGGACTACACGTTTTCTGTTGGATTTAACATTACTTGTATCAGTTTTTATTGCTCTCCATGTTAAAGTCTATGCGTGGCTGACTCGATATGGAAAAGTGACGAGCGGGGTTCGAATTCCAGTCGTTCATTAAATTCACTTGGTAAGGTATGAATATTTCTCTTCTCCCCTTAATTATGGGTTAAATAGTAGGACAGACTGAACTTTTCAGTAACCGGTCTAGGCGAATTTCCAAACCGTGTTAAATGGAAAACTTGTCGCTAAACGAGTTAACAGTCATCATCAATGTCCCCGTGTTCCCCGTGACGTATTGAGAGACAGCTTCACCACACTACATGATGATATTCTGGTTCTGGTAGCAAGTCGTCCAAACGGTTTTGAATGAGTTGTCTTTCTCCTAGACTGGTTGCTAACCAAGGCTAAAGAATTCAGTTTGTTCTACTATTAATCCCTAACTAGGAGGAGGAGAGATAGATTTTTACCTTACCAAGAGCATCTACGCAAAAGCAAACGCAACAGTCACTGTCGGCACTTGAGTTAAGCCAGCCACTCCTAATTTCCGCGCCAATAAACTCTACACGACGTATGTGCACATCCTTGAAGTCCTATAAGTATTTTAAAATGAACTCCCCACTATATATCGGATACTTTTCCATCCAGAACAAATCATATTATGGTGATGTAATGGAATATCCTGTCACCCCCATGAGTGACTACGCTATTGCAAATTCGTTAACGGAATTTCATTATGATTGGGACAATGAGATTCACTTCCCGATATATTTTAGAAGATACGAATCTATATTTACAAATAGATGCCAAGACTGGTCAGACGAGGAAAAAGTCACCCTTTTATGACAAGAAATGAGAACAGTTATAATAGCCTCAAACCTGAAGCGGCTATAATAGTCTCAAACCAGAAGCAGTTATAATAGTCTCCAAGCTCTTATTGTTCAACTTTCTTCAAACAGACATTTTTTTTAAATGTTGAAAGCAAGTTCAATAACTGCAAATAAACGTATTTTTAAAATATCTCTACTTTCACAAACTCTTCATGAAACAAAATGTAAATAGTAAACACAAGGTTGATCCAACGGGTCACAGGTGTTCAAGTTGTATATAAGATTACGTTACGGAGATTATCATATATAACTCCGATTTAACAATCACAGAAAGACAATTACGGACAACTCTAATTATTCTAATGCAAGTGCAATATTTCAACTTACCTAATCGTTTTATAGGCAATGTCAGATGCGCGCCATTATGACCTCTACCGCCATAGAAAAGCTTAAGCAATTGTGCCACCAAAGAAACAAACTTCCTTTATGAGAGATTAGAAAAATTTACACAACAAACTTTTTCACTCAATATCTTTCATAGAAAATCTTTTGTCTAAGTTAAATTCAACTTTTTCAATCAAAGCCAGACAACTTTTTTGACATTGAACATTTCCGAAACAGCAAAGAACTTTTTCTCTAAAATATACCTTTGCACACATCATTACAAATAAATTGTAAATTCCGTATATAAAATTTAATCTGTTGTTTCAAACATGTATTTTTTGTCTTGATTGAATATCGTTACCATTTGGTCATTTCTTATAATTTATGTTTGTGGATATTGAATATTTTATTTGCAGCACAATCTTAAATATTCACGCAGCCTTTCTGGATCCACTACTCAATTACATTCTAAAACTTTATACCCACAATTTAGGATTAAACAAAGACTTAGGAATTCTTAATTATTTTATTTTTTACAATAAATAACATTCTAAAACAACTGCGTTTTTATTAAAGTTTTAACAGCTGGACAGGACCTGACTAGATTTGTATATATATATATATATTCTTATATGTTACGTTCCTCGGTGTCTATTTTCATTACTATTTTCTGACCATGTATATGCATTCATAGGTGTTTATTAATTGTATATTTGAAGTTTTTTATTATCTTATTATTTTTGGGTGCATTTTTCTTGGAAAGTCCCGAATCCAATAGGCTGACAACTACGGTAATTGCTATCACTCTTAAAGTGCATTTGTGGATATTTACTATATAAGAAGAGGCGGTAAAATTAGGGGAGATGCGTTGTATAGCATTGGTAGGTTTTGTTTGATTTTGACTCTACAGATGAATTTACTTCAGTCTATTCAAGGTAGGTTTACTTTAGTCTTACATAATCTCTCAACTGTCTGGCGACCTGCTTCGAAAGTCAGCGATCAAAATATTGGCTTTATGGAGCATTCAGTAAGGATCGAACTCAAATAGTAACTAGAGACTAAGCTCCCAATTTTACCGCTTTAACTTGAACCAATTCTTCCTTCTTGTTCTTATTTTTTCTTTACTTTTTTATTCATTTTTTTCTTCTTTTTTTTTAACATTTCTTTTTCTTTTTTTTTTTTTTTAGGAATCCCGTACCCACCAGAAAAAAAAATTGTCGGTACGCGCCGACACAGAGAGAGACTGGTTTAGTTTTTATTTAGGTTAAAGCAACAGCGTTTCCCTTCAACACCTCCACCGTCCCAGTTCGTTTTCGTCCCTCGAAATTCGGGTTACGACAACATGATAGAGCCTGCCATATGTTTCTGACAGAGAAACGATCCCTTGGGACCCTGTAGTCTTCTTTTCTGCTTTTTCTCTTTCTTCATCCTTTTCTTC